>QMIH01002149.1:72207-84421 GCA_003987875.1 Clarias batrachus
GACGCCCTGAAGCCTTCTTAACAAGAATTGCACCTCTTTCCTTGAAGTTCTTGATGATCCTATAAATTGTTGATTTAGGTGCAATCTTAGTAGCCACAATATCCTTGCCTGTGAAGCCATGTTTATGCAACGCAATGATGGCTGCACGCGTTTCTTTGCAGGAATGGTTAACAATGATTTCAAGCATCACCCTCTTTTTAACATGTCAAGTCTGCCATTCTAACCCAATCAGCCTGACATAATGATCTCCAGCCTTGTGCTCGTCAACATGCTCACCTGAGTTAACAAGACGATTACTGAAATTATCTCAGCAGGTCCTTTAATGACTGCAATGAAATGCAGTAGAAAGTTTTTTGCGGGATTAATTAAATTTTCATGGCAAAGAAGGACTATGCAATTCATCTGATCACTCTTCATAACATTCTGGAGTATATGCAAATTGCTATTATAAAAACTTAAGGAGCAGCTTTTCCAATTTCCAATATTTACGTAATTCTCAAAACTTTTGGCCACGACTGTAGGTTGGACTACTATAACGCCCTACTGTCTGGTTGTTCAACTAGGTGAATAAACAAGCTTCACTTAATTCAGAATGCAGTAGTGAGAGTCCACAATCAGAAGATATGAGCACATCACTCTTATCTTATCCACACTGCAATGGCTCCCATTGAAATTTTAGATTTTAAAATACTACTTTTGACCTATAAAGCATTAAATGATCTTGCGCTGCAGTGCCAGAGTCAACTGCTAGTGTCTTACGATCCGCCACACTTACTTCAATCAAAGGATGCAGGCTGCTTCTCAGTACCTCATATTATAAAAACTACAGCAGGAGGCAGATATTTTTCTCGCCAAAGCTCCAATGTTTGAACATGCAGTGCATGCTTACAAGCTTGCTTCGTGTGGGGGCTGCATCGTCATAGCCTGTCTCTCCCTGAAAGCACCTACAATGGACATGTAGGCATTCAGATTTTATTTTATATTATCTGTAAGGCCAGATGCATATGTGTCACTTACTTGGAGACGAAATGGTATAAAAATACACTATGGGAAAAAGAGAAGAATCAGAATAGATATGATCCTCTGGGCAATGTTTTGCTGGGAAGCCATGGATCCTGACATTCATGTGGATGTTACTTTGACACAGAAAACCTTTTTAAAGATTGTTACAGACAAGTATCTATGACAATGATCTTCCTTAACAGCTGTGGCATCTTAAAATAATGTGCCCTACCACACTGCAACAATTGGTCAGGGATGGTTTGAGAAAGATGACAAATACGTAATTCAGATTTGGCCTCAAAATTCCTAAGATTATAATATTTCAAAACCGTTCAAATATCTGTGGAAAAAGCTGGGCAAACTATGCTCATCTATATTAAACCTACTTCACAGTCCTTCGGTCTGATAAGTACAAACTAGAATTTTTTGGTTCTAAATACCATGTCTTTTTTTATGTTTATGCACACACAGAAAAGGAGTTGATGTACTTTTGGATATGTTATCAAAGTGGGCTTTCTTACAGAACCTAATTTACAACATTGCACTTCAAGCAAGGTACAGTAAATGCAAAATATAAGTTATAGCTGTGCTCAACCAACATACAACAGACTACAATTTTCAGAAGCATTCATAAGAAAGATGTTGTTAGAAAGACATGATTTCTATTTCATTCGATTTATCTTTGGTTAGCTCAATTTTGCAGTACTCTAAACACAGTACTCTCTTCTGCTGCCTGAGGAAATTAATTTCCATCTCATGTTTTTCTCCAGCAGGGCCGGTGTTGAAGAGGTTGCAACAGCAGCAGACAAACACTGAGGCTCCTCAGGCTGAGAGTTAGCCATCTGTGATGTTGAAGGTCTCGGTTCAACTGCTGAAGGCTCCATTCAGGGTCACAGGGGTCCTGGAGCCTATCCCAGGAGACTTAGGGCACATGGCAGGGTACACCCTGGACAGGGTGCCAATCCATCGCAGGGCACAGACACACACACATACACTCACTCATTCACACACTACAGGCAATTTGGAAACGCCAATTAGCCTAATCTACATGTCTTTGGACTGTGGGAGGAAACCGGAGTACCCAGAGGAAACACACCAAGCTCGGGGAGAACATGTAAACTCCATGCACCCAGAGATGGGAATCGAGCCTGGCCGGGAATCGAACCCGCAAGGCGACGGTGCTAACCACTACACCACCGTGCCACCACTATTTAGTCTAGTTTATTTAGTCTAGTTTATTTAACTATTGTTGAGTTTTGTTAAGCAATTTGTTTTTGATAACATCATAAAAGGCCATATAGAAAGATCTAATCCGTCCTACTATACATCTTTTGTATATATAGTTTTTATTATATTCTGTTAACTGATATTCTGTAACTATTCTGTTACATGTGTCTTATTGTTAGGTTTAAATGAAGAAGTGTGTCCCAGATAAGTTTTAAGCTAAGAGAAGAAGAGTTATTTCTTGGTGTCCACCGCACCTTGATACACTTACCGGTCTGGGACCGATTGACCAGGAAAGACAAACACACACAAACGCAGGCATGATATCTGAAGATCTCTGTTTATTCTCAGCAAAGAGAGTACATTTAAAGTGGTGCTGGATCCTGAACATCAAAAGAACCAGTCATGTCAGTCATAAAGAGACCCGGAGACAGACAGGAGAGGGGAAATTTATTTGCATTCTCCTGATCAAACAAAAGGGTTCTAGCGGACAAGAGCCATTTGGAAGTATATTCGTCTGGATACAATATATAGAAGGTGTTGCCACATAAGGCATAAGGAAGCACAGTGAGGGGGCTGTTCTCAGGGCACATGAATCTTCTTATTAGATCATAATGTCTTACAATATTATAAAACCTTACACTTAGTTTATGAAAAATACATTTTCTACATTTCCATTAGCTAAAACATTGAACTGTCTGTACCCTCTTTCTATTATTAAAATAGAAAGGATGTTACTGTAAATACCATCTGTGCGAATTGGGACAGATGTTTAGCTGGTGGTGCACCCTCTAAATGCAATTCAGCCACCCACATGGATACATATAATTAGTTAAGATAATTCTCCCAGCAATTGTGAATAAATTGTATTGTAAGAGGACACTCCTAGAGGGCACTGTGTGCCCGATAAGTTTGTTTTTGTAGTTTTTGGTCCGTAGACTCAGGGCGTTTTCACGCCAAAAACTACACAAACAAACTTATCGGGCACACAGTGCCCTCTAGGTCTCGGATCCGTTTCCGGGTACACTTGGCCCCGGGACCAGTAGATTTTTGTCTGTGAGAATGCATTCGTTCCGAATCGTTCCGCGCTCGGGAACGAATCCCTGGACCAATTGCAGAGGTGGTCTCGGGAACGATTCATGCGTTCCCGAGCACGGAAGGCAGGACATAAGTACACGCTGGTGCTCAAAAGAGGAAGTGACGTAATTCCAGTTTGACTCCGTACACAAACGTGGCTACTGAAGAATCTCTGTGAAGTAATGCCGAAGTGCAGTATTTGCTAGAAATTTAGACAGACGAAAATATCCAAAGATAATCGGACACTACACATAAAAACCCCGATATTAAGTATTTAGACGTGCACGTACTGGAGCACTGAGCAATGCCATGCAGAGTTAAACAATCTTCGGCTTGCGCAGCACACAGCACGCCGTGCGATACTGAATTGAAAAGATAAACAATAGGATAAAAAAAACATCCAGTGTGATCGAGTCGGAACCATCCTCCGAACCGGACAGCGTGGAGCCTGGTCCAGCAGAGAGCCTGCGAGTGAGCGGTGAGTTAATATTAAATACTATTAACTCCTGTTATTAATGCTGTTAATGAGAGTTTCCAGGTAATTGTCTGTGGATCTCGTGGTGACATTTACAAGCATCTAATAGCATGTACAGGATGAACCTTTCACATTAGCTCACAACAAATTTAACTTTGAATGCTTCTCATGTCTGCTCACTGTAAGGCCTCAGATCATTTCCCTGTTCTAAAGAGCAGAATGTAATGTGAGAAACTCCAGTGTTGTGCTTATGTAGCTATTAAAGTTACAGGTACTTTACTCTTTAATCATATTTTATGTATATTCTCCAACACATCTCAGACACTTGAGATGCTGATGAGCCACATAAAGTCCACACACAATTTCAGGTTATCTGTGATTGCTGTGACAAAATTGAAATGTTGGACAAATGTAATTTGTACAAGCTGTTATGGTTGCAACTTTCAGCTAATTTCTTGCTTTTATACTTTCTTGCAGACAGGCACTGGAGGAAACACAGACTGAGACCTCTGACAGTAGCACAAGACCAGCTAACAACAGAAGAAAGAGGCAAAACCAGACATGCAAGAGCACGAGACTCATAATGCCGACGATGGACCAACTGTTGTCTTCATTTCATTAACACACACCCTCTTGCTATGCAAGTACAAGTAAATATAAGAATATGCTACATTTTAATGTTTATATTTTTTGTCAAATTTGACAGCTACTTTTGTTACAAAATTAACTTTTATTATATTTTTATTTAATAATGTTTAATAAAACATTTTGCACTCTATCCAGTACTTTGTCTCTATTCCAAATCCCCCACACTCATCTTGGATTTTACAGTACACATTTATTTTTACATATACAAAAATACAATATAAACACACGGCACACAAAACATGTTAAACACTAAACATTGATGCATGGTGAGGTTTTAAATTCAATAGTTTCAACACCCCAACTAAGTTTGAAAATCTACACATAGCAAGGTAAGGAAAAAAGAGCACAAGCGTCTCTCTTGTAGGAATGTTGTCTTCTTAATAGGAGAATTTAGTAGCCATTCCTTGTCTCTCCTGGTCACAAGGACGTCCTGCCATCACACACATCACCCCTGTCTTGAACCCAGATGATCCTGAGGAGAACAGAAAAATGCATGATTAGATATTTATAATTTATTGTATGTATCTATTCTGTTTGTTGAACTTTATTCTAGCAGGCATTATATTTATTTGTAGCATTTCTTGCATTTATTTATTCATTGTTTACATCTGTGATTAATTTACTGTGTAGATAAACACTATTTTTATGATTAAAAAGTAAAAATTTTAAATAATGCTCATGTGCTATGACTAAAGAAAGTTATGTTTAATGAGCACTTTATTTCCATTTGACTGTAAATCAGTAGAGAATGTAGACACACCTGATTACTCACCTTACAGAGTAGAGTTGTAAAGTAATTCCTCAGTGCCTCGTGCTGTATCCATGCAGCACACACTCATTTCACCCTCTGAGCCGCGTGATAGATGTGTCAGTAGGCATGTTATTTACAGTGCTGTTGTTTTTGTCACAAAAATAAAAACATTCACACGGAGGTTTAACAGGTGTCTCACAGTTCGTGACCCGAGTGGGTGTTTCTTCTACTTTAATTTTTTTTCCAGCGAAAAACAAACCAACTACCTCTCTACCGCCACCTACTGTTTCCGGTTGTGTAAATACGCAAGTGTGCCCGGGATCACAATCGCTATTACAGTGTGAACGCAGACCTGCAAGGGGATTGGGGAGGGGGAGAAATCGTGCTCGGGTACAGAACGGAACAAATTGTTACCAGTGTGAAAACACCCTCAGTTTCCCAGAAGACACCTCGGTCAGGTGATGAGGGAGTTCACCTGAACCAAGGTAGCTCATTAAACCTTCAATAAATAGCTGTTTGTTCTGGGAAACTGGATCGAGCATTAATTATGTCATGTGAGCATTTTTTGTTTTGTTTTGTTTGAGTTGTGTAACATCTGTTTTAAGTAGGCTCTAGTTTTGTTGTGTTTTCTCATGTTTATTTTGTATTAGGATTCATGGAGCTGTGTTTGTTAAATGGGTAGATAGTTTGTCTCAAGATTTGTGTAAGTACTGTTCTGTGTGTCTCCAGGGTTTGTTTAGCTCCTTGAATGTGTAGTTATTAGGATGTGTAGCCACTTGAGTACTTAGCCGCTACTAGGTTTAGCCGCTAGCAGGGTTAGCCTCTTAATTGCATGGAGTGAGCTAACTGGAGGAGGGAGGCTTGGTTGAGAGACGGTGGAGCTAAAGCAATAGGAGATGTTGGGCAAAATGGAATTTGGCCCACACCGGATGTTGATGCCACAGGTTTTTTCAATTCAATTCTGTCTACCCGCTTGAAAAACTAAAATATTTTTCACTAAACTCCAAACTAAACAATTTTTTTACTTTTACAGTACTAATCTTAAAATGCTGATACAGTACAGAGCAATTGGAAAACTAAAATATTTTTTAATAAAATATGAAATTAACTTTTATTATTATTATTATTACCATTTATAAGTTTATTTATTTATTTATTTTGACTTTCACAATTTGTTACGTGGCGCGGTATGGAGAGCCACACCACAAGATGTTTATAATGATAAGAGCCCTTGCGCAGGGCTTTAGAGGGTGTCAACGAAATAGGAGTCAGTAAGAGTGCTTATGATACGCACGGGAAGACCTTTCCGTTCGGAGATAGCGTGGGATTATTAATTAGAGAACTTAAAAGGAAACAAATGAAAACTGAACACACAAAATAAACCCAGCTCCGCCATCTACGCGAGAATGGATAGGGCTCTGGAAATAAAACAAAATCTTATTATCCTCTCAGGGCATATGCCCTTATCGAGGAATGAGAAATAGAGAGTTTGTGCTTGGTGCACTTTAACTTAAACTGAACGTGTTAGACTGATGCATGCCACTCTCTTTCTTTCTCTCTCTTTCGCCTGCATCTTAGGGATGCATAGGCTGGGGCTTTGCCTCTGTCTCTTAACTTTCTGCACGCTTGTCTTTTACCTTATTTTCTTTCTTTTTTTTCTTTGTCTTTGGCCCTGATACCTTTACCGGTGCTACCTAAATGATCGCGCAAAATTCGGCGGTCTCAGGACCATTATATATAGACACACCTTCAGGTGCCACTCATTAAGGCTGATTGCCTGATGGCGGCGGTACCTGGCAACCACGTGTATAACTGGTCGCGTCTTTGCTTGTTCAGAACTCTGTGTGGTAGCAGCCTGTGGATCTGCCCATTCTGAATAATTTAAGCACAGCTCCTTTACGGATTGCTCCCAACGTCCGAGAGTCAATTTGGACCCTACGAAACTCTGTAATAGGTTCAGGGTACAGTGTATGCTGAGCGCAGAGCACTCGATCGCCTAGGCACTGTGCCTGGTGGTCCACCGTTCAGTCACCGTGGGTGGGTGTATGGTGTACATAGATTTGGTATGGGCTTACGAAGGGTTTTACATCCCAGTAGCTCTGAGGGGCAGTAGAAAGGGGTACTGGGGCAGGAGCTGCTCGGATACAAAACTCGACCGTGTAGTCTGCAACTGATCGCCCCTCTTGACAAATGGAAAGGAGGAGCGACACTGCACTACTCGCCGTATGCGGATGATGGAAAGTGGCCCTAAGAGTCCTTGGCTATGTTTTAGAGGGCTATTGGGTTCTCTGAATGGTAAATTAAGAGAGGCTTTAGTTTCATATCGCTGGAATTGTTGCAACCAAACAACAGAGTAAGTCTGTCCTTTGCTGCTTTAAAGCCTGGCATCACCTTTTCCACTCTAACGTCATTCTGGCATCCTTTTACAGTACAGTCTTATCTCTGAAATGAAATTTACAAACAAAATGTGTACATATGTCCCAAAGCAGTGAAGATATTGCTGGATGTAATGTAAAACCATGTTGCCTGCGTTATCCCCTGACCTTTTTGCTTGGTAGGCAAGCTGCAGGGGATCCAACAGCTGTTCTGTGATCTTCTGTAGGCGGTCCAATAACAGTCACATAGAACATGCACAAAATATTCTTCACCAGTTTGCAACATAATTACTTTATAATTACTTTATTAAAAGAAAAATTCCCTAAAACTGCAAAAACTGAGTGCCCTCATCTGCTTGATCAAAATGTTATTGTACTACATCAAGGCAATGACAGCAGCTAGGAACCTTTGAAAATACTGAAATATGGTTAAGAACCATAAATTTCATGGAAGAAGTCATGAATGGAAATCACTTAAAATATTGGTGAAGTTGCATCATAAAAAAAGCAGATACACTGCAACCTCGGATTGCGAGTAACATGGTTTACGAGTGTTCCGCAAACCGAGCAAGTCTCTCTTGCCTTGCGGAATTGTGGGTAATCATCTCCCCTGCTCCCCTTAGTGCTCGTCTCTTACTGGTATAATCAACGTCTCCCTCTCTGTTTCATCATGTTTCATATGTGTGCGCGCGAGTAATTAGATATCGACACACACACACAGACACACACACACACTCTCTTGGCTTTACACACACACACGCAGACATGCTATCTTCACACAGAAAAATCAGCTCTGTTGGGATTCTTTTCAAAGGTAAGGTGCTGGTTCATTTGTTTTATTTTTTTTTTATTTACAGCAGTGATTTCGTTAGTATGCGCTTATGCGAGTGTCATTAGACAGATTTCTTTTTTTTCCCCTGTTAAAACAGTGCTTCCCTTGTGTGTGTGTTTGTTGTGAAACTTAAAAAGTGAGGTGGGGAGAGGAAGGAGGAGTTCTACTGTGTAAGACGAGGCGAGGAAAGGGGCTAATTCCACACACACAAACAAATACACAGCGCCTGCCCGCACATACGGAAACACTTATCTGTCAGGATTTATTTTTATTTTTTTAAAGGTAAAGTGCAAGTTAATTTGTTTTATTTTTACTTTATATATTATATAAATTATTTTTATGTATTTATTTTCTGGGCTGTGGAACAAATAATTTAAGTTTTCATTATTTCTTATGGGAAAATTAGATTTGGTTTCAAGTGTTTTGGAATATGAGCCCGCTTCCGGAACGAATTATGCTCGTAATCCAAGGTTCCACTGTAGTAGAAAAAACAGCTACACTACCACTCAAAAGTTTGGGATCACTTTTTAACTCCATGGTTGTTCCTGATTTTTATTTCTTTCTACATTTTAAAGCAATGCTGAAGGCATCCAAAATAGGCAATAATCTCTACTCATATCTGCTACTGAGTGCAAATTCTTTGCCTTCATGTATAAAACTAATCCCTGTCAAGTGGTTGTATTAAAGCTGAACAGAGAAAAAGTGTGACACTGTCCAAGTACTTAAGGACCTGTTGTATGATTATACATCTGATCCCTTGGCTTGCTAAGAGAAAGTAAAGAGAACACTGTAATGAAAGTGGCATAAAGCTAAAAGCAGATGTTTGTGAAACAAGCTCCTATATGTGTTTTGTTGTCATGTCTGGATACCAAGCTTTGCTGTAATAAATTGTGTACTGCTCACTGTTAACCCTGTTTTGGAAAGTGGTTGAATGTTGGTAATAAACAGAAAATAATCAAGGCACCTCCCATGATGCATTGTCTAATGGTCATTATTTATTTTAGCTGTCTCCATTTACAGTACAATGCTATCTTACAGTGATCTATTTACCACTGGATTTAAATGAGAATGTCATTAAAATGGAATGTGTGTGTGTAATTACTGTGTCTTGTTAATTGTGAATAAAATAGCAATTAATATCCTGCTTGAGTGCAACTAGGCACAAGAAGTGTTATTTAAAGAGACAGTTGACACCAAGCTGGGTTATTGTGCAGATGCTTTTTAATTACTATGTTTCATCAAGACTCAGTGACAGAGACCCCAGTGAAATGTTTGCTCTAGTATGCAATGTCATCTTAAATCATGTTAATGTTTGACTGGGCTGTATAAAAAACAAAGTGTAAATGTTATAGTTTATATTAGGCATTACATAATAATAATGATCCTACACATATTAACATAAAATTACATTTTTACTTTTAATTATACATAATAATAATAATAATAATAATAATAATAATAATAATAATAATAATAATAATGTACAGTTCATCCATCTAGGATCCCACCAAGACTTTGCACTATTTGCCCACTCTTCTTTGCAGAACTGATCAAGTTGAGTTAAATTGGATAGTGGACATACATACCATATCCCAAACAACATTGGAAACGAGAACATGCCATGGAGGAAGTGGGTGAGGAAGTGAATTGTGAGCATATTCCATCCTTGGAAGGGGTCTGTGGTTCTGTCTTGTGGGGCCATACACTCTAAAGGCTGCTTCTAGCTTCTGGTTTGCTTTTTCTGTCTGCCTGTTAGAATGAGCAATGTGTGAAGGACATAAGATACTAAATGCCAAATAGAGATGCCAAATAACTTCCGTAAAGACAAACAGAAGTACTGATACTTGGAGCAAATGTGGCTAGAAGTAAGCTCTCAAAGGCATTTCTCTTTCATCATGTACAACAGTAAACCAGTAAACAGACCTTGGTGTGATTATAGATTCCAGTCCATTATTTGAACTACATGTGAATCATTTTTATCTCAGAAATATTGGCAAGATAAGGAATATACAATAACTCCAATTAATATTTGTGACTAAGAAACAGTTTCAACATTTACTTCAAGGCTAAAAACCTATTTAATTGCCTTAGGGAAAAGAGGAGATCTGGGGGACTCATGCATGTAGAGGATTATAGCACTAGAGGCTGTCTTCCCCACACTCACTGATCACTCGGGTTTGATGACAGTGGAGTGAATTTCCATGGAACCCGCATGGCTCTCCATATTAGTTATGCTGTCATAGTTAGGGGTCTGTGGTTCTGTCTTGTGGGGCCATACACTCTAAAGGCTGCTTCTAGCTTCTGGTTTGCTTTTTCTGTCTGCCTGTTAGAATGAGGGTAACAGCCAGATGGTAGATGATGGACCATTCTAGAGCTATGTCCCCATTCCAAAAACTGGGGTCAAATCAAGGCTGGGGTAAAGAGTAGCCTGGGTGGGACATTACTCTGACCTGGTTCATGATCTTGAACCCATTCTACCTATGCTTCTATCTCCAGGAGTATTTCAGCCACAAGATAATGAGAAGGCAGAAAATGTTTTGAGACATGAAGAACTGTCATAACTAAGCATCAGATTTGGTATTTCTGGACATTCAGGACAGTAGGAAAGTATTAAATAAATTGTGAAAAATAGGGCCCACCAGGCTATTCCAGACCAAGAATGGAGAAGTGGTCCCTTGTAGCCAGTGCCTCCATTCCTCAAAAACAAGTTTCACTGCTAACAGTTTCTGATCGCAGATTGTATGGACAATATTGTAGTTTTGAGATAATGACAGTTATACATATTGGAAAATAACAAAAAACAAGTCACTGAAATATGGCCACAAACCACATTCATTTGTCTTTTTTGAACTCGGACTTGTACCCAAGACTTTTTGCTTCAAATGATGTGACAATCATTCTGCTCACTCATTCACAAAAAACTATATATTTAATTACATTTTCTAAGACACTTTTTGTTTAAAAAGGCCATATGCAAGGGGGTGTGAATGATCATGAATAATGCTTCTCACCAGGGAAGAAGAAGACCCTCATAATCAGCTGCATAAAGATTCTTTCAGTCAGGTGTGTGACTGAGAGGAAAATGCTACAAGAAAACAATTTATGGAAAAAAAGGAACATGTTTATTTAGAATATAGTTAACTGGAAGGCAAAATATCTCTTACTACCTACTTGCTCACATGGGCCAAAGATGATTGATGGCAGAGGGACACAGATGATCTTACTTGAAATTCTTGCTTGAATTTACACATAAAACATGTGATCCATATGAGATTAGCACCTAGAATATTTTACTTATCTTCAAAGAAATTAACTTATTTCACCTATCTCTTTTGCAAAATCATCAACCTACAGTATGTACTAGATTCTATACTGACACATTTACTCAAACAAATAGTACCAACAATAAAAGCTATGTTCATATCTACAGTACAGATCAAAAGTTTGGACACACCTTCTCATTCAAAGAGTTTGAATTTGTATTATGGCTAGAAAAAGGCAGCTAAGTGAAGAAAAAAAAAAAACGAGCGGCCATCATTACTTTAAGAAACGAAGGTCAGTCAGTCCAAAAAAATTGGGAAAACTTTGAAAGTGTCCCCAAGTGCAGTCTAAAAAACCATCAAGCGCTACAAAGAAACTGGCTCACAAGCGGACCGCCCAGGAAAGGAAGACCAAGACTTATCCTCTGCTGCAAAGGATAAGTTCATCCGAGTTACCAGCCTCAGAAATCGCAGGTGAACAGCAGCTCAGATCAGAGAGCAGGTCAATGCCACACAGAGTTCTAGCAGCAGACACATCTCTAGAACAACTGTTAAGAGGAGACTGTGTGA
>QMIH01002150.1:12128-22323 GCA_003987875.1 Clarias batrachus
ACACACACACACACACAAAACAATGCAAACACACACACACACACACACACACACACACACACACAACAATGCAAACACACAAACACACACACAAACACACACAACAATGCAAACACACACACACACAAACACACACAACAATGCAAACACACACACATACACACAAACACACACAACAATGCAAACACACACACACACACACACACAAACACACACAACAATGCAAACACACACACACACACACACAAACACACACAACAATGCAAACACACACACAGATAACAATGCAAACACCCACAACAATGCATACACACACACATACACACCAATGCGAACATGCACTCACACACACACACATACATACACACAACAATGCAAACACACACACACGCCTCAGTAGGACAGTACACTGATGATGTGTGTCCTTCGCTCTCCTTGTCTCCGTCCCCCAGCTGCAGTTCGTCCTCCTCACCACACACACCGGCTACAACCTGTTCACCGAGTGCGACTTCCCCGACTCCATGAACTCGGTGGTGTTCGCCTACTGCGTCAGCCTCATCCTGCTCTTCAGCAACTTCTACTACCAGAGCTACATGAGCAGGAAGAGCAAGCGCTCCTGATGCAGACTCCGCCCCTATTCCTGCCCTGCTCACGCCCACGCTCCGCCTCAGTGTGTTTAAAGCTGACGAGTCGCTAGGGGAAGTGAGCAGAGGTGGAATGCTAGAACATTCCTGCTAATTTTCTTTCTTCACCCTAATGGACGCCCCATCATCACTAACACTCGTCCCGCAGGGTTTCATCGCTGGTTTATTCAGAGACGAGTTCTCACATGACAGCAGGGTGACACATGGATCACACACACCCTGCAGAACTGTGCCTTAAATCATTTTCTGTAATACGTCCCCAGGCTGTGCAGTTTTCATAATAAACCCTTTACATCTCTGCATCATCTTTGTGTCGAACCTTTACAAAAAGTCCCAAAAAGCGTTTTATGTCTCTTATTTTATCACCACACGGCAACATTTTGGAGTTCAGCTCTGAGATTCCTCCACTAGGGGGCGATGTTTATTCACTATAGTTATTAATATCATGAGCTATACTGTAAGGCCATAAAGCCACTGTGTATATACCATACATACTGCACACACACACACACACACACACACACACACACACACACACACACACACACAGAGAGGTCACTAGCATTCATTTAAAATGAACATTCATAATAGAAAGAATCAAGTTACAGCTTTTCGAAAACATACTTTTAACCTTAACATAAACCATTATCCTGAGTTCTGTGTCTCTGCAGAATATTTGTAACTCTCACTTTTTTATAAAAAGAAAAACTAAACTAGATAAATATTTTTTTATTGAGCGACTCAACAGGGGCAGCTGCTGATATTGTTCCAGATGTAACTATGTAACATTTTAATGGGTTTTATGTTTGGAGGAGATGCAGGTGCAGACTGTTGTTCATTAAGGTGGAGTTTAAACAAACAAACAAACAAACAACAAAACACAATGTACAAACATCAATAAGACCCCATGAACTATGGCTAGGAACTAATCCTAAGGCTAATGCTAATGCTAACAAAAACACAAAAAGGGGACAAATACGGGAGGAACGTGATGATGCGTAAAAGTAGAAATCTTCCGTTTACAAAAGTCCTCATCTTCAAACATACCGAGTGTGTGTTAGCTCACAATCGCCTTTAAGTTTCTCTGTGTTTCACTTTTGATTTCTAACACCTGCTACGTGATCAGCGAAGGCAAATCACGCCAGTATGCATGTAGCCAGCAGGTGGCGATATTACAGCTTCAAATACCACATGATGATTTAACGCAAGTGTGTGTGTGCAGACATTTGTTGAAGGATGTAATGGAGTAAAAGTAAAAAGTCACACACACTCTTACACACAAAAGTCACACACACTGACGTCTATAATACAGACACACACACACACACAAACACACACACAAGACTGCGTTATTAAAGGGAAATTTAATTTCTCAGACACGGTACAGTGACACAATAATTAATAGTTTAACAAACTGTACATTTTATACATCTGACAGGAGTTCAGTGGACGCTAACGTCCATCGGGCTTTAAAAAAACACACACAGACTGGAGCAAAAATTAAAACGCACACAATACACACGCTGCAAACATTCACTGATAATCACAGCAACGCTACACACAAAGCCTATATATGTGTTATATACTTAGAGAGAGAGAGAGAGAGAGAGAGAGAAGGGAATCAAATCTTTCAAAGCTTTTCACCCAGAATCCTAAAAGTATAATACAGTATAAACTCGTCTCAGATGTGGGTGAAATGACGAGACGTTGGATGTACGAGGTTTGTGGTTTCGCTCGTGCGCGAGTGCTACAAGGCACATGATACACGGACGGAAACGTCACACATCACACATCGTTTAACTCCGTCTGGGACGAAATTGTGCAAAAGTCACTTTTTAGATGAAGCATTTCCTGTTTAACGCTGGATTTGAGGGTTTGGACGGTAAACTCTCCTTTAAACACTTGAGGTTTCATTCAGAAAAGTATCATGTGCCAGAAAGTCACGTTTTTACCTCCTGATCAATCAGGTCACAAGCTGAGACAGACAGGAGCAGAACAAAGGTGGAGGAAAAAAACATTCTGGTGCTTACAGCATGTAAACAGAGGGACAGAGAGAGACAGAGGGACAGAGAGAGACAGAGGGACAGAGAGAGACAGAGGGACAGAGAGAGACAGAGGGACAGAGAGAGACAGAGGGACAGAGAGAGACAGAGGGACAGAGAGAGACAGAGGGACAGAGAGAGACAGAGGGACAGAGAGAGACAGGGGGACAGAGAGAGGAAGTGAAATGTTAGACAGTGGGACGACAGGAGAGGAGATGAACAATAAAGGAGTAAAAATGAAACGATGGTGATGGAGGATCAGTGATGGACGGATTGAGGAACATGGACGGGATGCTGTAGTGTGATAAGAATGATGTGGTGACAGAGTGATAGTGATGGAAAGATAAACTGATATAATGACAGAGTGACAGGAGGAAAGAGTGAGAGTTCTATAGTACCAGGGCCAGAGTGTGATGGAGTGATAGATGGAGTGATGGATGGAGTGATGGATGGAGTGATGGATGGAGTGATGGATGGAGTGATGGATGGAGTGATGGATGGAGTGATGGATGGAGTGATAGATGGAGTGATAGATGGAGTGATAGATGGAGTGATGCTCTACGTCTCCGTGTACACTGAAGACATTTGACTCAGGCTGCGCTCGAAGGCTCCCAACTGGAAGAAGACGCTGTCATCCGCACTGAGACTGAACTGAGACACGGAACCCCCGAGATCCGGTACCAAACTGAACCCTACACACACACACACACACACACACACACACATTGGAGTGAGAGTTGAGCCAGTGCAATTGTATGCATGCATTTTGTGTGTGTGTGTGTGTGCGTACCTGTATTGGAGCATCCGGTGTGTAAGCCGTTGTGTGTTTGTGTGTTATAATTGTGCGGTTCTGCAGGGACGTGAGTGTTGATGTTCTGCTCGGCTCTGTACGTCTCCCCGAAGTGAAAGCAGCTCTGGAAGTTTCCTCGATAATCTGAAACACCAACACCGGACAGTAACACACACCGTTACACTGTCACACACACTGTCACACACACCGTCACACACACCGTCACACACACCGTCACTGTGTGCCGTTACACTCGCTGTCCTGCACTCTGCTCTGTATGATGTAATGAACGCTGCTACATTCTCCACTCACGCTGCCACACTCAGAGTTACACTCACGTCTCCGCGCCCTGTTACACTCAGTGTTTCACGCTGTTACGCCTGCTGTTACACACACACACACACACACACACACACTGTTCCACTATTATGCTCACTGTTACGCTTTCTGTTACACACACTGCGTTTCATGCGTAACAAAGACTGTTGGACAAATGAACTCCGTCACAGAGCAGCGTTACGGAAATAAATCCAGAAATTTCAGGCAAAAAAATCATGAAGGAATGATAAAAGATTTATACCTGGAATCTCTTGATTTATTTTATTTGATATTTTTGTTTTTTCCTCTTTCTTCCCTGCATCTTTCCTGACTTGCTCTATTTTTTGTCTCTTTCATCCATCCAATACATTCAGCTTCTTCCGATGATTTAAGAGCTATAATGTCCTCGTTACAGGACGGAATCGTCCTCTCAGGAATTCCTCCTTGCTTCCTGTCTCGTCTTACCCTCAGTGAGGTTGTGGAAGTTGGAGTAGGCTTTGTGGGGCTGCTGTGTGGACGAGAGGTTCTGCTGCTTCTCCACCAGTGTGGACGACGGAGACGGAGCCTTCAGTGGACCGATTCCTGGAGACAGCACACACCTGAGAGAGACAGAGAGAGACAGAGAGAGAGAGAGAGAGAGAGAGTTCATGTTCATCTCCATGTTCTTCAGCTCAGTTCACTCCAGTGTAAAGCTACACCGTTGTGCTCAGCGGAAGCGTGTGTGCGTGCGTGTGTGTGCGTGTGCACGCATTTTATTTTTGGCCGAATCCGCAGAGGAGATCAGCAGGTACGCCGAGCTCTCGCTGGACATTTCGCTGATTTGCGCTGATGTCGAAACTAAAGCGATGGCAGAAGTTCATCATGTTCGTCATGTTCGTGCACCAGGATGGTTTTGATCAAACTCTGGCCCGAGGATTTTTTTCAGCTCTGGCTCAGAGGGAACGTCGTGATCGCTGGAACTGAACAAATAAATCCTTTGTTAGTGCTTTTAAATTCTCCAGCCAGAGTTCAGTAACAAAGACATTCTGTTTAAACGACAAACACACGACGCGAAACACGACACCGAACGTCGCAGGAAACAGCGGCCGAGAACAACAAGCCGGAGCTGCGAGCGTCGCTACGAAGAGTCTTAATAAACACCGCGGGAATGAAGAAGGAAAGCAGCTAAATCACTACGTAGTGCGCGACCCCGAGTCTGACCTCGTGTTCTCGTGTCCTTGATGGACAGATAAAGAGACTTTACTGTCCTGTAGTGATGTAATGAAATGTGTTTGTTAGATCTCAGAGAAACGGGAAGAATAAACAAACAAAGAAACAAAAGATCACTNTCACACCGGCTGCCGAAAGCAAGTGTTTTACTCACCGACCCAGGACGTCCAGAGAGCTGCTTAACACACCGAGCTCGTCCTGCCACACTGACACACTTTCAGGTTGAACATTCCCGTCCGTACGTGGAAAAAGCCGAAACTAGACGACAAAAGCTCACAAATCCGGGAGCCACCCTGAAACCGAGGCCAAGCCGGTATCAAACTTCACCATCGTCAYGKATTAATAAACAGCTATACGTGAGTACGAGTGGGCGGAGTCGGTCAGAACAAGTGTTAAGTTTGTTATAATAGCATCCAGAGGATTAGGGACAAAGAACGCATTGTGGAAGGGGGTTTCAAAGGTGCCACTTTTACATTAGCTGATCATGCTGGCTTGTCACTCGTGACTGGGAACGTTCAGACGGAAAGACACACACACACACACACACACACACACATACATACATACAGACATTGCAGGAGCTTCTAACATTTCGTGCACGCCCAGCAATGATGTAAATACATGGCGACCGGTAGCAAGGCATCAATCTACACATGCAAATAGAAATACTAATTAATCAGATTAATTACAACAGCTGTTCAAGTCAATGCGGGACTTGTGATGAAATCTGGTGAATGAAGGTGTAAAAGCGATTGATGGTACGGTGATGAGACTCTTAGCTGCAGTAAAGAAGAGTCGTACGTCTGCCAATAACGATCTCGGCCGGGGTGGCTCGGAACATTCAGCGAGGGGAACGCATGGTCCTTCGTCACCGACTTGCAGAAGTACTGAGAAAACTTTCTACCTCGATGATGTCCAAGCACTAGTGAGACACTGGGATGAGTGCATCACTGTATCAGGGGATTATATAGAGAAATAAAGGGAGTGTTTACTGTCAGGACTGTGTCGTGTTAATTTAGTGAAATCAAAAGTCCCTGTTTGACTCGAACACCCCTCGTAATATAGTGAATATACCATTACTATTAATATTACATCATTTAGCCAGTTACAGACGACAACGAACTCAAACAACACCGTACGTACCGTAAGAACTAAACCAGCCTTGTGTTAATAACTGTATTAACAAAACTCAACTATGGAGGGTCTAACTAGTGCAGCTCTGTCTGAACTGCATTCAGTTTGAATGGCTGAATCGAATCGCTGCTCGGTGCATCAGGTTCAACACTGATATGGATCAGTTTTACTACAAATTACATTTAAATCGGAATGAAAATCAACGAAYCATGAATCAGTGACTCGGAGAGTCMGCGTGAAGATTCACATCCCTCCCGTGAACGTGATCTGTGCTTGTGTTTGTGTTGCAGATTGGCAGATCGCCACATTGGCGCTGTTGCACGGAGGAGCCTTCCTCATCCTCATCTCCTTCATGGTGGCCCTGGTGTCCGTGTGCACGTGCAGCAGGAGGCGTTTCTACAGACCCGTCGCTGTCATGCTGTTCGCCGCAGGTGCGCGCTCCTTTCTGAGCGGCTGGCAGCAGTCGCTTTACAAGTGTGAAGTTAGCCGCATTGGATCGTTAACGATCTGTAACAGTGCTGGACGTGGTTATCAAGACGACAAGCAGCCTCGAACTTGCTCAATGACATCGACGTTTGGACGACTTTCACTTAAATTGTGCATTTATTTTATTAAATACACACATTTAATGTTATAAGCTTATAAGCTCTGTAATGTGAAAGGTCTTTAAAAAAGTCCTTGCACCTTAAAAAAAATGTCTATTTTGTGGAGTTAGGTCTTTGGAGAGAAATTTTTAATTAAAGTCTTAGTAGAAGGATATGAGCTTTAATCCCATTCCCATTCCCATAAGCTAATTGCATGAATATGAAAAATCCATGCCTGCTTAAATAAATTCTCTTCAAGTGAGAAAAAAAATCATCCAGTAACATGCGCAGAAAAATATTTAGATTATTACTCGATACTCAGTAAGTGCTGATCCAGTCTTGATGCTAGCCATTAGAATAAATCATTAAGACTGATGCTGATTGGTGCATTTTGTTCCAAAACAAATAACTAGCTGCAAAAAAGGAAGAAAGATCAATCAAACGACACCACGTAGATATCCAAGATAACTCAATCTGGCTTAATTTATACCGGCTCTTTAATTATCCTGTATGAAACGATAACAATTCATTTTGCTCAGCGAGTTTTGAAGAACCCGTTTGAAAAAAAAAAAAATAGTAAAACGGCAGAAAAAAAAGGAGAACGCCAGACTGTGTCCTGGTTGATGGGTTTTGTTGGGAGAAAAAGCAGGAATCATGTAAATGTGCTCGCTCGCCGAACCTTTGCTTTAACAGTACACACATGCTCACGACTCAGACGCGTCGTCATCCGTCTCTCCGCGAGGGCGCGTGCATTAGCGGAGCAGAACGGCCCACTGGGACGTGTCCTCGGGGCGAGCGAAAAAGTGGAAACAGGAAGTTCGTCTCAGCACCGTACCCCGGCACACAGCTGTTTCACTAATTACTCTTTCTTCGTTTCGAATTAATCACACAGACGCACGCTTAAAAAGATTTCCTTTAAGTGGATTTTTGATGCTCTTTGAAGTCGCTCTGCTTTGTTCAGAAGCTCGTCACAATCCCAATGACATTTCTCGGAGGAGAGAAAAATCCACTCTTTTTCTTTCATTGAATTTTTTTTATTCCAAACTAATTTTCCCCTCCTTCGTCACGATGGAGTGATGCTCTTTAAAGTTTGGCTTTGATTTGAGCGACTAACATCTGTCAAACTCTTTGCATCGTTCAAATGAAACCAAAATTGCAACACAACCAAATGGTCCCTGCTACTTCCTTCCTACAAGCTGTTTTTTTGCATCTTTATATCATTACTATTTAACAAATATAGCACAGTATAGTCCAGGATAAGATGAAACCAAAAGGGATAAGTATTTCCTCCGTTGTCATGCATCAAACAGGAAGAGTAGGAATGAACATCTAAACAACGTGAGGCCACGTGTGAATGTTTGTGTCAACTTATAGTCAGAGTTGTGGCTTTCCTGTCTTTAGCTTTAGAGCTAGATATTTTTAGCCGTGTGAGCTATGACGCAGTTTGCTACAAGAGTTCGCGCTCTGATTAAACTCCATAAACTATATCATGTTAGGTTATTTTTAGCTAGCTACAAATTTATAGTTATAGTACTGAAATATCAGAGCAAACATTAAAGTTATCTTTTTGTGTGTCTTTTTTTTTTTTTTTAGTTGTCCTGCAGGCCTGTAGCTTGGTCCTGTTCCCCATCAAGTTCATCGAGACGATCAGCTTGCGAATATACCACGAGTTCAACTGGGGTTACGGCTTGGCTTGGGGCGCCACCATCTTCTCGTTCGGAGGAGCCATCCTGTACTGCCTGAACCCCAAAAACTACGACGATTACTACTGACCCTGCCGCACGACTCCTTTTTCCGTTAACGCCTCCCACTCCCACCATACTGCTCATGCACCAAACTTTTATTTGCTTCCTGAGAAACAAACAAACAAACAAAAAAAACCCCACACAAACTAAGTGCGGAGCACGTCCGGTTTCCGGACCGTCTTATGCTGACAACCTCATCCATTTACATTCTTTAAAATTCCTTTTATTAAAGTGTCACTCTGTTTTTATCCCTCTGTCACATTTCAGACATCACTGATCCGTCTCTGATCTTTAAGCGCCGGGTTATGCGGAGAGCTCCGGAAGCAATCATGTGCCGCCGATCCCTGCGGAGAGCTCCATCTGGAGTGGGATTTAGGATCGGACCTGCTGCATGCATACACACACACACACACACACACACACACACACACACACACACACACACTTACTCTCTACTTTCACACAGATCACACAGAGAGTGTTAGGTTGCTGTAATGAGGAAGCTCACCACTGAGCATATGCTAACCTTTGTTCATGCTGGCAAGTGACAGGTTGTCCGTGGCGTTAGAAACACTAAAAGCTATATATATATATAGAGAGAGAGAGATATACACACACCATAGTTACTATTTATTTAACAAATATTTAAAGTTCGTATAAGACATAATAAGATGGTTATGTGTCATTTGGTTTTGCTGTTACACTAAACAGGAACTAACTAAGTAGAAATTAAAATTGAATCTGTGAAAGGAAACATTTGGATTTGTCCCGCTATACTTTACGGTAACAGATTAGAATACGTAACAGCCACATGACGCTTTGTGATTTGCTAGCATGAACGTAGGACAGCAGGGTGCAAAAGTCTGAGTGCAAAAATATTTACCCCTTCTGCTCAAACTATTTTTATTATTATTATTACTTTAATAGACCGTGTCTAAAACAAGAAACGTTATGCATCTGACTGACTAGTTAAGGCAAAATTGCCCCTCAGCGTTAACTAGCCAGTTTTGCCATGAGTTAAAAAAAAAAGGGGATAACTAGATTAATATGTTTGTTTAAAGATATCATCAAACAAATAACATAATCTAATATTATCTGATAATTCCTAAAATTTGATAAATGGSTAGCTAGCTACAAATAAACCTTTCTCTAGCTAGTTTTGCTGTGAGACATTTCAGAAGGCTTGCTAACTAGCTAGATATCTTCAYATTAGGATATCTTCTGATGAATATAATTTTCTCTGATGTTATAGCTAGCGAGTCAGATGTAGGATATTTGATGGGAGATTTAATTTTTGTTAACTGGCTAGCTATGTTTATACTGTATTAGCTAGATTTTCTTGGGGAAGTTTTCTATAGTGAGCTAGCTAGATATTTTTGTATGAGGGTTTCTTCTAATGAATACACATTTGTCTTACGCTAGCTAGCGAGTTTGCTGTGGCACATTTCAGAACATTTGTTAAATAGATAGCTGTCTGTTGTATTAGCATCGGCCCAAAGTTGTTTTTTCCTAAATGTTGATAACTAGTGTAATGGAAAAATCACATCCACACTAGGTTTATTAATATTATAAAATTCTTACAGAAACTAAAATCTGTCCCTAACATTATCTTGCTAATTTGATATGGGATATTTTCTAGCTAGCTGACTTTATATTAGTATATCCTTTAACAAATGGGATGTTATGTGATGTTATATRGCTAGCTAGACCTTTTAGTGAGTTTAAATTT
>QMIH01002150.1:32163-45996 GCA_003987875.1 Clarias batrachus
TTCACATTTCACACAAACTTGAATAATTCTTTTGATTGTGATGTTAAAAGCGCTATACAAATCTCTACAGTTTTGCAAAGCGCATCACTGCCCCTACAGTTACAGTTTCAGTCATTATAACCGAATGAACGCAAGCGTTAAACTACAACGTCACAAAGGTCTTAGGTCTAAGCAATCCGCGAGACAACGAAGCTGATATTCTAAAGTGAAATAAGTGGAAATSCATCGTAGATTTCTAGGTTCCACCACCTGCATGGTTTATTCTCCTCACCTTTTGGCTACATTATTCCAGTGGGTAGTTTCAGTAGCTCCACCAGTCATGGAAGGATATGGGTTTGCGGAGCTGTTGTATAAAAGCAATATCACACTCCAGGTTGTGCTGTATTGCTGGATAAAGCATAACTGTGGTGCGGTCATAGGCACTCCTTCTYGTGCGAGATTGCTAAATCGTGCACCGATATTAAAGCCTAAAMATAGGCTTTAATCTCATCTATGATGGTGAGACTCATAACACCGACTGACTTGCGAGACTTAAACGCGACATGTTTAGCGCAGTTATAAAGCTGATGTGGTGCTGAACTTATTCAAGTGACAAATAATATTTACCCGAGAGTGAGGAACAMCATTAAKTATTTAGAGAGGATGAAATAATCCTAAAAGTTAGCAATAAAAAGGAACAAAACGACAGCTGCTGAGGCCCGCACACTTAGAAGGATCTTCTTCCCCCCTCAGCATTTTCTCAGATTTTAATATTCAAATTTGCTTGATGATCYGAATCATTTAATTGTGACAAATATGGAAAAAATGGGGTCAAATACTTTTTCATGACACTATATGTATATATATATACACAGTTGATATTGAGATGTATATCTGTTACTTCTGCTCTGTAAAGCTTCATAACGGCTCTAATCTGAGGTGCTGCTTGTTAACTGGTGATTTCTGAGGCTGGTGACTCTAAATGAACTTCTCCTCTGCAGCAGTACGTTTTGGTCTTCATGAGAGACAATTTCATCATGGAGCTCGATGGGCTTCGCAAATACACTCGACACAATACTGTTTTGCTAGAAATGTTCCGGAAYAGCTGACCTTCGACCTCTTGCTTTGGAAATGTCCTTCGGGATCAATAAAGTACCTCTCTATTTATCTACCCATCTTAAAATAACAACTGACTGTTGTTGTTGTTGTTGTTGTTACTTAATTACCCTGATGTCATACGTGTGATTTCATAGTTTTTCTACAGTATTTTTCTAGAATGTAGAAAATAAATCACAAAAAAAAACAACACTGCTATAGAAGGTGTGTCCATACTTTTGCCTGGTAATGGTTTTTTTTTTTTGTTCTTTTTCCATGGCTGGCTAGGAAGTTGTTCTAAGTGTTCATTTCCCTTCCCTTATGGAGACTTCTGGGACGTCCTGTACATTCCCGTGTAATTATGCCATGAAGCACTTCTTCACTACAGCAGGACAAACTTTACAGAAAATAGAAAGGACTCTACGATCAATGCAATTTGCACAAATAGATTTTCTTTCGTCTTCCTTGCAACAGAGGCCAAAGCCGCAGAAAACATAAGGAAAATTACAGTCATTAATAACAAAATCTATRTTTGAGCTAATTGAGACAAGCCGGTTAATAAAAACTGAAAAAGTTCAATATAAAGATTTTATTTCTTATCAATTAGCTCGAAACGTTCTCTGCTCAATAGGACAAACAGCGCATCGACAGAATGACAAAAGGAAAGGGGCGGAGCTTCTGCGCTGTCAGTTAAAATCAATAAGATCAAAGCATGCCTTCTAGACGTGCCTGTCGTCTGGCATTCTTCCTCCATCATGATGACATCACCACACTACTGTACCTCTGACCCGTTTATATTTTTATCCTTCGTCCATTTATTAGAAAGTTTGCTCTGTTTTTCTTCTTCTTTTTTTCTTAAAACACCCTGCTGTGAGTCAAACTAAACAGCACGTCTGGAAACGATGTGGACAGTCGCTGATCGGAGGTGTGCTTTGACCTCGCTGATATTAACCGTCATGTTTTGTTTTTCGGTTCATCCTCTGGATTTACCTCGAGACTGCAGCAGGTCCGTCTCCTTCAGTGTGCAGTCGATGTCGATCTGCAGCTGTCTGTTCTGCGTCCGGATCCTGGTCATCTCTTCATGCTGGAAGACACACACACACACACACACACACACACGGTCATTGCTTTAACTCCACCAAACACATTTCATTACAAAAGAGAATCAAATACATACGAGCAGACATACTGTATAGGATTAGTTTTTTTTTAGCATTCTGACTTTTACAATGATCTTAACGTTAGCGCTTCTTCTATAATGGACTTAAAGGTGCAGTTAGTGATTTTGAGAAATAAATACAACCGACCCACATTCCATACACACATTATAGACAATATCAGAAAGAGAGAGAGACACACACACACACACACACCTTCTCTTCCTTCTCACATACAATATGTGTTTTTTGAGTTACTTTCCTGAGCACATTTCTGTTGGATGACGAGAAACTAAATTTTTAAATCACAGGCCGCCCCTTTAATGATGGACGTGCAGGATTTCTTACTGTAAACATGACGACTGTTCATCACTGTAACAGGGAATCTGAACCCCGAGCAGCACCAGGTCCGACTCACTCGTGCTTGTGTGTGTGTGTGCGTGTGTGTGTGTGTGTGTGTGTGCGCACTCACCCGTGGGATGAAGCTGGAGCTGTTGACACGTCTGAAGCGCCTCTGCAGGGCGTCGTACTCCATGTCGTTGACCTCAGCTTTCAGCTGGTCCAGCTTCTGTCTCTCTGCCAGCAGCTCCTTCAGCAGGCGCTCCATCCTCGCACGCTGGTGCAGCAACAGGGCTACGGGTCACAGGGACGAGACACTCTGATCAGAACCGACCCGAACTGTACGTGTGTGTGTGTGTGTGTGTATATATACATATATATAGGTCACATGACCACACACACAACCACTGAAAAGAAACCATTTACATTCCACAAAAAAAAAAAAAAMACACACACACACACCAAATGGTGCACACTGCGTTCGGGTTTTCCTGTGACTGAAATTTGTTTTGCATTTAAAATGCCTCACAGCTCTAACCAACTCTGCTGAAACTTTCGTAACCATGACAACGATCACAGTTACCGCTTAAGACCACGCATTTATTTCTATAGCATCCATCACGGTTCAAGTGCGTCCATGTTGTTAACGGCGATAAAAAGTTACCCTGGGTGTAGGCGTAGTCGTCTGASCCGGAGCTGGAGCGCCGGGGCATTTGGTTGATGTGGCTGACGCCGCCCGCGCCGGCGGGTGTGGCCGAGATGGGCAGGATGGGGGCGGGAGCACCGTGCTTCTCGCCCTGGTCGACAATGTGCAGGAGCGACTCCGTTTCCACAGGAGGCGACGGCGATCCGGATCCCAACCCCAGCTGCTGCTGCTGGCCCTGCCCCATTTTGATCTTGATGTAGGCGGAGCTTGCGGGCTGCGGCGACGAGGCGGGGCGCGGACGCGCGCCGCTCAGGTACATGCTCGAGTGAAAGGAGGTGCCGGAGGGCGGCGCCATGCTGATGGCCCTGGACGGAGAGCTCGGGGAGGGGCTGTTGGGCATGTACAGCGCCCCCTGCGAGGTGTGAATGGGCGAGTTACTGCGCTGCCGCCCCTCCAGCGTGATCTCGATCTGGTTCTTCATGGAGCCTTTGGTGGGGATGTAGGCCCTGTAGGGGACGTGCTGGTACGGCATGGTGGGCAGAGTAGGAGGGCTGATGGGTAGGAAGGCGTGGTGCTGGGGCGAGCTATAGGGCGATTGGTATGGAGGAGTGCTGTAGGGCGAGGGAGAGTACACGGGCGTGTTGGACGACGCCCAGGGCGAGGGCTGAGGGCTCTGAGAAGGAGAAGGCCGCATATACAGGGTGCTCCCGCTGTTCCCGTACGCACCGGGAGGAATCTGAAGCGCCTGAGGGGCAGACGGGATGTTCGAGGACAGCGCCAGAGTGATGGGGGTCATATAGCGGGAGGGCACTGGGGTATACGTCGGAGAAATGCCCGGCACGGTGGGCGGAGGGGTGGGCGTGCTGGCCGAGCGCCCATGGTCGCCTATGAAGTAGGTGGGGTAGCCAGCGTTGGAGTTGGCGTTGGCGTTGTCGGGCGGCGGGAAGCCGCCGACGCTGATGTGCAGCATGCGGTTGCGGCCCAGGTGCACGTCCTCCGAGCTGTGAAACTCCTCGTAAAGGTAGCGGCTGCTCTCCTGAGCCAGCAGGTGGCAGCACACTTCCAGGTTGTTGTTATTCTGGAGAAAGAGAAGTACAACAATGCGTTTAAATAAACGACAAACACGTCAGTTTTATGAAAATAGTTTTAAATATTAATAATATAGTGCATTTATTATATCGAACTCCAGACAATAATGCAGAACACAAGTCTCAAGTCTCGCCACACTGACTCAAGGATTTAATATTTGTTTTAGAATTTGTATCCATTTCCACATGAGGTGGTAAAATGTTGCAGTTCCTCTATAATCCTACAGGTGGCGCACTCTAAACTATTTACACTTTGACAGGCAGCACAGTGTCCTGTGTAGTCGGAGCGAAGTATTTGTGAAGTTTATTTAGAATTGTAACAAAATCTGAAAAAAGTTTAATATCAGTTTATAAAATTGCAATATTTAGAATCGGCACCTGGGTATCGTGATATCGTATCGGGTGATCGCTGGTGAATCCCATGTTAAATTTACATAATTAATGTGTAATAAATTAGCTGTTATCACAAACAGCTGTTTTTTTTATCACAAACTAAAAATTAATAAATTGGAATAGTTTACTTATTTCTATGAAATTTATAATTATTCATGTTTTTTATTATATTTAGTTTTAGTCCATGCATATAATATATTTTTTTATGATTATTTTTGTTATAATTTATGCAGAATTAGAATCACTATTAAATCTATAATTTTCCTAATATTTAGTTTATATAGTCTAACATTAAGTAACAATAAGTAACTGTTTTTTATTTTTTAATGATGCATCCTGAGTCTATATTTTTCAATGATTACTAACTAATTAACTAATTCATGTTATTACAATATTTCTATGGTTTTACAATTTTTTGTACGTTTTTATAACTGTGTTAATATAACTTGGATATCCTTAATTTTATCATGATACATATAAATAGCGATTATGCATGTTTAATGTATTTTTATTAATGATTATTATTTGAGTTTTATAGCGATGATGGTTGTTCTGTCAGATCACGCTTCCATTTAAAGCGCATGAGTCAGCGGTCTATAACAGGTATCAGAATTCCGGCTTCTTCCTTCCTGTAATCATCAATTATTGACCAGAGAGCAAACATGAGAGACGGGAACAAAAGACTCRGCAGAAGCCGCAGGACGAGGACGAAGTGGAGGCCCGGGTCGCCGTCTCCTTAGACTTTGGTGTTATGGTCGCGCGCGCCTGTTTCAGTGTTAGCTCACCTGCAGGAGGCACTGGGACACGACGTTCTCTGGGATCTCTGGGAAGCGCTGCTTCAGGTCTTGCAGGACGTGGTAGTCCAACTGCGGCGCACCCTGTGCCATGCTGAGCCACGGCCTTACTGAGCCGCCAGCCGCRAGGGCAGCAGCTGCTCTTCTCTCATCACCTGCGCACATACACACGATCAGTCAGCAMCACTCACACACACAGAGCATGATGATGATAAACGCACTGAGCTCGGATGTGAGTAATGGAGCAGCGCCGGTGCAGAATTAAACAGATGGTGCACGGCGAGAGGCAAAAAGAGCAGTGACTGGTGGAAAAACTGCTGCTCTGCAAAACAAACCCAACACACACACACACACACTACAATCAACCATCAGTTAGTACCAAAAACAGAGTACKGAGTCCTCATGCTGCTCTGATTATATTCAGGGATCTGATGCTGGGCCTAAAACACTGGATCCGGATCGCTTTTGGAATCGCACCAAAGTAAAGATCCTTTAATGTTCCTCTTCAGGAGACCACCGAGTCTGGTTCTACCATGAGTAAACCTAACCGTCACACCCCATAAACAGCAGGACGATGCTCCTGTGCTCCATGAAGAGCTCCATCGTGTGTTAAGGTTGGAGGAGAGGAATTTCAGTGTTTCTGCACAGATCCCTGACTCATTTCAATCCGACTGAACACCTTCAAGATAAACTGGAACACTGACTCTACACCAGGTCTGGCCTAGTGAGCTTTCTACATTAGAAAATCAATTAAAAAAAACTTAACTGAACATCAGCATCATCGATTTGATTCTATTGGTTTTTGATTTGATTTCATTCAGGGCCACGATCGGTTATTTTCCGATTAATGACTGGCAGATTTCGAATTATTAAAAACKACTAAAAGCATTGAATAAACATTGAAGTGCTGTGTAACTTGTGGTGTTGGTTGTTTAAACATCGTGTCTTGTACAAGGTGTTGACACGAACTCCAGTCCAGTAGGTGGATTACAGTACTGCAACTTTTTTTTCTTTTTCTGTATTTGTACTTTTATTTTCTTCCAAGTACTCTGCACAAGATAGAAGTAGATAGAAGTCTACACTGCACAAGATAGAAGATTGTGTTCTATGTAATGTGTGATATGCTTTTAAGGAATTTACAAGTGGTCCCCGACTTACGAACAAGTTCCGTTCCAGGAGCGYGTTCATAAGTCTGATTTGTTCTTACGTCTGACAAAGTGAGTCTTATACGACTATAACGTAAAGCACACCAATCCACATGATGAAATCTCTGTCTCCTTTCCCCACACTGCTATCATGTGGCCAAAACCATAATCATACCCATGATAATGGATCTCAAATGTAACAGTGTCGTCTCAGCCCCTTTATATCACGAGGGGAATCCCGGATACCATTTTGTCTCAGAGCTGTTTTCCACTGTATTGGACTGTGCACTCTTCTTTTGGTGAGTATTTTCCGAAATTAGGATTATTCTCCCTCAGAGCAGCTTTACAGGACAGACAWTTCCCATCATTGTGCTTCCGGACGGATTCATTGAAACTGGTGAGGCCGACTCATTTCTCCCGCACCACACACAATACCAGACTTTAGACATTTTATACATTACATTCAATTACACAATAATGATATTGTACATAATCATTGTAAATATTGGTATCTTGTGCACTACAGTGTCTATTCGTTGTACACTTGAGCTACGTCCATGATCAACCGGAAGTAAAACCGCAGTCTGCAGTCTGTATCTGYAAAAACGCAAAAAACTGTTCTTAAGTCAGRGACAACCTGTATTAACTTTAGACCATTTAATGGGGGCAAGTTTACCGAAATACCTTTAAAAATCGACCGACCAATCGATTCAACCAATTTCTGAGAACATAACGTGCCTGGCCTGATTTAT
Organism: Clarias batrachus; assembly: GCA_003987875.1. Lineage (NCBI taxonomy): Eukaryota > Metazoa > Chordata > Actinopteri > Siluriformes > Clariidae > Clarias > Clarias batrachus. The sequence goes on from QMIH01002150.1 coordinate 39,552, forward strand.
TCCTCGATAATTTCTCACGTTAGAAGCGAGAAGCATAAACTCTTCAGACTGCTATACTGCACACTCACTGGAGACTCCTTCCCTGAAAGTTCAGCAAACATCTTTTTACTGAAAGCTTTACCGTATCAGCAAATACGTTACCCATTCTTGAGATTATGTTCAGAGAAGGAAGAAAAAWTAATGGAGCCTCAATTGCAATAAATTGAAAGTATAAAACTCAAACTGATTAACCACACTGCTCCGATAAAGATGRTTATTATATGGCTTTAAATACAAGCWTTAATGGTTGATAGTTCATGGTGGCACGCCTTAATCACCAACGGAATGCCTATCCATTAGATAAAAATATCCTTAACCATCTATGACTCAACTACAAACCATGGCAAAAGGCACTTCCACACTTTCAGGTTTTACCTATGGAGTAGCTACTACACCTTTGCTAATAATCACCAAGGTTTGTCAAGACCTGCTGCCACCTCTATTTCAAACCCCTTACAATTTGTTAAAAAATGTAACTTTGCCACTATAAATGGCAATCTAATTTTCAAGTGCAAGTTTCCCGTACGCGCRATAACTTAGCGAGTTTAAATAAAGCATTAAAAGATCCTACCTCCCTACATAGTGCACTACATGTCGACTTGAAATATAGCCACACAGATAAACTTTTTAGTGCTGTATTAATTGTAAACAGGGGTATGTAAAGAACAAAATTTTTTTTTCCTCCGGCATTTTCCAAACTGAATACTGGCTAAGGTCAAGGAACCGTTCAAAACTTGTTTGTGTCAGTGGAAAGCCAAGCAAAGGTTTTTTTCTTTTTTTGCATTTTGTGCGAGATTTAGAGAAGACGTAGCACCATAGCAAGAACGGTAGCAAGAAGAAAAGGGAGCCACTTTCAGTTTGTTTTTTTAGCAAAGAAGCCGGTGCCAAGAGGAATCATAAATTAAGATTAAGTTAAGTTTAATGTCTGTTTATTTCATATTTTACTTCATTTAAAACATTCAGAAGAGACATGTAATTGTATTTATATTAGGGGTGCTCCGATCACCGCGTAGGTGAGATGGAGATATTATACCGACAGCTGAGTGAGTGGCGGCGCGCGAGTTGTGCGAGCTTTCCCGCTCTCTTAGTGCTAGCCAACTTTGAAAACTGCTCGTGTTCCTTTATGTGACTAACCTTCAAATGTCTGATGAGGTTCGTGGTGTTAAAATGCTTTGGGCGCCTCCGGCCTCGTGGAATTGGCTTGTTACACAGGTTGCAGATTGCGAATGTATTTTCTTTTTCCACGCAGCACGTAGAATCGCCAGACCGGTGAAGTCATTTTAGCAGCGCGCAAAAAAATTGTCTCGCGAGTTTTGCGTCATTTGATCGGCTTTTCTATATCAACCATTATAGAGACTGCCGATCAAACTTCCCAAAGCCATTATCGGCTGATTATGATCGGCGAACGATCAATCAAAGCATCCCTAATTTATATGCAAAAAAACATGATTATAGATTTGGAAATTGGTAATATTGGAACGGATTATCTGCTTTTACACTAATGCACTTGTTGTTGTTATTTGCTGTGGAAATGCGTTTCACAATTCCGAAACTGCAACTTAAGAATTCGTCAGCGAAATTGAGGTACAGCTGTGCTATACAGGCGTGAACAACGTTACGAGTTCCTACGAACCGCGACAACACAGCTAAGAAGAACTTACTAAGTGCCGCAAAGCTGTGTTTAGTCGGCGAGGATATTTCAGAGTTTCTGACAAAATCAGTGAGATTTCCTGCCATCTCCAGATTGTAATGATTCAAGACTAAATAAGGGAACGTGAGGAAAAAAGCTTTTTATTAAACAATATATATGCGAGTACAGGTCAGAAAATCTGCTATTTCGCTAAAGCAATGAGCACACAGTTTGAACCTGATATAAAGACAACTAGCGAACTCTAAGGACATCAAGCCTTGAGATTAAGTTCATTAATCCTGTTAAGTGTTTTAAGATTTATTTTTAATTCTGGTAATCTTAAGACACTCAGCTAGTTAATCACGCGTTTGCTAGCCACCAGGAAAGCATTATTATATGACATTACTTCACATTTATCGTTCCAGGTGATAAATATTAACTGGAAAGTGAGATTGTTGTGACAATTTAACAGGTTTTCAGGAAACTTGACGTGTTTTTTTTTCTGGTAATGTAAAACGCAAGACTCGGCTAGCAAGCTAACGTCGATTTTAAACACTTTGCTAAGTGCTAGTTTTTTAAAAAGTCATCACTAAAGACGTGTAAGGACGTGAACACGATCTTTAAAAATGATTAATGTAGTGGAATTTTTATATATTTAGCGACTGTTCTCTTATTTAGGGCTTAAACAGGGAATCGATTTATCAAGAAAAGAGTCAATTCTCCGAACACAAGGCTCAGGAAGCTCAAGTGAGCCGACTCCCAACTGAGCCGATTCTCAAGATGCGCGCGACATCTACGCGCCTTTTGGCTCAAAACCATATGATATGTATTATTTTTTTCGAACTTTACCAAATACATAGAAATTAATAAAAATCACCTTGTTAATTTGCCTTGTTTTAACCTTAGGAAACAAATACTGCGTTTAAAGAACATGAGCGTGGAATCGACGCTTATGAATCAGAAAGCTGTTCAGGAATCGATCAGCACTGCTATGGCGTTAGCAACGTCGTGTTTGTTAGCGTTAGMTGGCAACAACATAACGGTTGCTATAACTGTAACAAGCAGGTCTATGTAAGCAGAAAAAAACAGGCAGGAAAGATCTGCAAATATAACTGAATAGATCTGAATTAATTAAATACATTTTATTCCAAGTCAGGCATGTTTGTCTAAAGAGCTAGATGGCTAGCTAGCTCCGAAACCGGAAACAGCTCCGCAAACACTTGACATTCTGCAGCTGTAAACAAACAAAAACCATACATCTATAGATACAATAAGGACATTGTAAAGAAAGTAAAGAAGACAACAAAGAACAAAAAATAGTGGAAAATCCAGTTGTTCGGGTTACACATGACAGCAGTATGAAGATGTTGTGATGGAGGAAATGATAACGCTGCTGCTGCAGCAGGTATAGACGCCTGTCTGTCTCTCTGTCTATCGCCCTGTCTGACCTCCCAACAAGCGACGCATCATCCTAAAGCAAGAGATTATTTAATCACTTCATCACCCTTAATCGGACCCTGAATAAATAAACCTTCTCTCGCTCTCTGAGCTCGGTATAAACTCCCACAGATCAGCTCCAGCGCTTAAACCCTATTAGCACAGGATCAGTTACCCTGCTGCGGCTCCGCGCTGCCATTGAAGTCCACTGCAGGATTTTGGGGTTTATTTTCTTCTCCTCGCGGTTATAAAGTCAGTAACAGGACGCTGGTTTAAAAAAAATGCTGCAGTGCTTCAGAATCTCCAGCGACTCCAGCAGGATCCGGGAAACTCGCGAAACCCACTGCAGCTCACTGTATTTCTGTTTAGTTTACCCGCAAACCAAACAGGTCGTTACTGACACCTAGCGGCACGGAGAAGCAGTGCGTGTTTTGAATTAGCTCCTCTGAGCTTTCAGGATTAGCCTTAAAAAAAAAAAAAGTTCTCATGAAAATTTTACTCACTCGCTCATCGTCTATACCACTTTATACTGTGTACAGAGTCACGGGAGGGCCGGAGCCTACCCCAGGAGACTTTTGGTACGAGAATGGAGTGCCAATCCATCAGAGGGCACACACACACACATACTGTACATACACTCGCACACGCTCTTTCACACACTACGGCCTATCCTGGAGGAAACCCACCAAGCACCAAAACTCCATGCACACAGACCTGAGGTGGAACTCCAACCCAGGCCCTGGAGGTGCAAGGCGACAGTGATAAGCACTAAGTCACCATGCCACCCGTGAATGCGTTTAGGTAAACATAAATCATTTAAATGCAATCTGAATAAACAAAGTGACTCATTATAATGTGTATAAACGCAACTGGTGACTTTTGCTTAGATACTTTAGATAGATACTTTATTGATCCCAAAGGAAATTTCCAATTTTATTCAAGTTTACAGAACTCTATTTTATACCACTCTGATCWGTTATTCTATTCTATTCTGTTCTGTTCTATTATATTCTATAATGCTTATCCTACAGGGCCAAAAAGAGAGCACTGCAACATAATCAGTTTCTTATGTTTTTTTTCCTAACAGGTGCATGGACTAGTGAAATGAACAGATTTGTATAATTCTTTGTTAACTGCTGACAATATTTCTCCTAAATTCAAAATATGACTATTGTTATTTAGAGTGTATATTTAAAGGAAATGACATCATCACAACGCATCAAAATAACCCAAGATCATGCAGTATTTGCAGAGCTTTAATAACTCATAGTAAACAAAATGCAAATAATTTGTAAACAAATTGTGCACATGCTTTAGCTACATAACATTAAGAAATCAGTATTTGGTGGGATACCCCAGATTTGCAATTACAGCTTCTCCACTAGTTTTTCACATTGCTGTTGGGTAAGTTTATACCACACTTTTTAAAAAAAATCAAACAGCTCTGTTTGTTCCAGTGTACCGGGAAGAAACCCACCAGCAACGGGAAAAGCATGCAAACTCCATCCCATTAACACACAACACATGCCCTTCCTGACGCAACCCTCCCACTTTATCCAGACTTGGGGACCGGCGCTGCATCCAGTGGCTGGGGTTTAGACATTAGGTGGGAATCGAACTCAAGCCTTCCACATAGCAGGTGAGAAACCTACCACTGAGCCACCAGTGCCAAAGTTTTTTTAATGTAAGTCATCAGAGTGTTTCCTGTATAGCCTGTAGAGGGCAGCAGAGTGTAAGGTCTAGAGATGTACTGTACTGTACTGTTCAGTGTTTTAGATAACTATCATTTGGAAAACTGCTCATGGTGTAAAAAGGTGTGTGTGTGTGTGTGTGTGTGTGTGTGGTTGTGTTATAAATACCCTCCACATCACCTCATACTCGTTTTCTTCTTTCTCTTTTTACCGCCAGGATTAGACCTGTAACTCTGATCCAAGCAGTGAATCATGGGAAAGTTATTCAGGATTGATAAGTCATTGTGGGCAAAAAGCCAGCTCTGCTCTCACTCACTCACTCACTCACTCACACACACACACACTCACACACACACTCACACACACACACACACACACACACACACACACACACACCTTAATTTAGCCTCCACCGGGAGCTGATAGCACTGCTGTTAACACATCCAGTAGAAACAGAGACCTGTTCAGCACAGAGCCGCCATTTTTAGAGAACGTGCCATGACGAGGGCGAACGCTTATTAATCACCGGAGCACTCTCATGACCGAGCCAAGTTACGACAAATGTGCCATGTTTAATCCTAGTAGAGCTGTCAGCTCACAGCCTCAGTGTCCCAGATTCACTTGTTTCTATCTATCTATTTACGACAAGGTGTTGTGATAAAGTACATTCACTGACCACACAATGAAGTGATTAGTTTTCTGTAACAGAATATCCCCAGGGTGTTTTATACCACCGGCATTTACCAACAATTAGTATTTTATTTAAAGACCTTAAACTTTCTTTCATCAGTTATTACTTACAGTTTATGTTGCAAAAAGATTGCGTACTGTCCTCACTGACATTCTAGTAGCAATAATCATATATTTTATCACTTGACTGTCTTTTTTTTTTCTTTGTCCTGAAGTTAATAACCCAAATGAAAATAAACTCGTTTTGTCGCACTGCTGAGAAAAAGAAGCGTAAACCTCTGCGTCCTGAACACAGTAATTAGATAAAGTTGACGTATTCGGTAACATTCCTGTTAAGGTTCTTCGGAGGTTATGGTGCAATGTTCATATAACCAATGTCCTTTTAAATTACTTCAAATGTTAAATAACCAAAAGGAACATTAGGGGAAACATACTTGAAAAACATTATAAAAAACAAATGTAATCCGTGAGTTCTTAAGGTAAAATTTCATACTGTGAAACACATTTATCCACAGGAAATAATGTAAATGCAGATAATCCGTTCCAGCCACCCAAAAATGTTACCAATATTACCGATTTCTAACACTATATGCATGTATATGAGGTAAAATATTAAATAAACAGACATTAAACCTCCCTTAACCKTAATTTATGCTTGAAATTAAACTGAAAGTGGCTACTGTACCTTTTCTTTTTGCGTTCATATGCCGAGGTACCAATGTACAGTARTCAGAAATAAAGGCATGTAAAAAAAATTATTCTACACGGAAAGGTTTTAGAAGGATGAGAATATATCACATGTWGAATGCTACCCCCCACCCCCCCAAAATAAAAAACACAAATGTGTACCAAAAAATAAACCTACAAATAAAGTTATTTTAAAGTTGTACAAGCCTGGGATGACTGTTCCCAGAACATTACCCAAGAACTTTCACAGAACCGACAAACTACAGTTTAC
>QMIH01002151.1:28320-43100 GCA_003987875.1 Clarias batrachus
TATATATATATATATATAATTATATATAAAATTATAATCCTAAGGAAAACAAGAGGGCCCTTCACACACTATGACAACATAGGGCTGATGTCATAGTGCTTGGGACCTAATAATATCGTATTATTATCATAATATGGTGACACGGTGGCTTAGTGTTTAGCGTTGTCGCCTTGTACCTCCAGGGTCTGGGTTCGATTCCTGCCTCCTGGGTTCTTCCTTCCTGTCTGTTTGCTTGGAGTTTCTATTTTCTTCCTGTGCTTGATGGGTTTCCTCCCATAGTCCAAAACCATGCAGATTATGCCCTAATTGGCCACAGTCGTACAAAATAAGAATAAATCCAATGGTCACCATTGGCCCCCACGGTCCATGGTTGGACTGCAGTGGTTCATAAATGGATGGAATGATTATTATTGTGTGTGTGTGTATATATATACGTAAATCAATACATTTAGTATTAAAATATTTATACAGGTTTTTCTTATCCTGAGGTATGTATGCATTGTTTCGCCTGACTCACCTGGACCCCATGTGCAGATGACAGTTGTGCACTGGGTGTCCTGGTGACTTTTTTTTGCCAAGTCTTGCTTCATTGGCTGTTCTACGTGATCGGACTGGATGGCCGGGTCTTTGGACCCCGTGATCCTGTCACCAATTTGCTGGTGTTTACTTGTCAGTGGTCATAATGTTATGGCTGATTTTGTGGATTTTTTTTTCATGGCCTCTCAGTTAGAGCTCCAGCCCTGGACTCGAGTATGAATCTCAGGTTCCAAGCAAGGAATGCATAAGAGACTAAGTGGCGGAAAAACACCTAGCTGTTTTATACGTCCGAAGTGTTGGGTAACAGAGAGCGAATCGAAATCGAATTGTTGTGTCATGTGTTAATACGTGTACTGTGTGTCTAGACAAGCTCAAAACATCACATCACCACTTCCTCTTCTGTTCCTTATGTTCACAGTCTTTTACTTTATTATACAGATTGATTTGCACAGACTTTAATTAGCATGAACATCAGACCTGACATGGTTTATGTGCACGGCTGTAAATCTTATCCTTTTATTTAGTCTGCATTGATTATCACTATCTGAAAGCCAGGACTCGGTGTGGTTAAGGTGTTGGACTGCTGATCACGAGGACACCGGTTCGAGCTACGGCGCCCGCGAGCTGCAAATGTTGGTCCTTTGAGCAAGTGCTCAGATACAATTGGGCGTCGACCTGGCAACCCGACCCTGTAGTGGAAAAAGCAGATACCTTTATATCTTCAGGGTGGTGTGTATCCATCGCCCATTGTGCCGGATGGCCATGTAGACTGACCGTATCCTCCTGTCCAAAAGCAATCACAAGATCCAAAGATAAAATGCAGCTTTCCTTCATCTAATTATCTGGCATTATTAATAAAACAAAAAAAAATCTGTAAGGGTTAATGTAAGGATTCATTAATAGTGATCAGTGGAAATGGAGAGAACAGATTTAATCCCTGGATTTTGGCGCCCTCTGGTGGTGAAATGAAGGAATAATTTCCTTCAGGTTACTTTACACCGTGTGTATGGAGATTCACATTTCAGTTTCACATTTCATTCTCAGCTTATAATGTTAACTAAAAACGTATCTTTAGAGAATTAAAGTAAGAACATCAACGCCAATACTATGCTCTGTAAAGTTTTAACATCCTCAGCGGTTTTTTCAAAAATCCTGACAGGATTTCATTTTGTTTTGCTAACGCTAAACACCAATAAAGTCGGGCTGATTACTTTCTTTAAAGTCTCACAGGCTGATTGATTGGATGTTAATGGCTGTTCATTTCTACAGTTTGTGAAACCGGATGTGTTTGTCTACGTTCACATTACACGCCACCAGTGTTGGGGGACGTTACTTTTTAAAGTAACTAATTACATTACAAAATTACTGTCATTAAAAAGTGATCAGTTACATTACAGCGTAACTTTCTGATAAAAGTAACTAGTTCGAGTACTTTTCCACTGCAGAAAATGAAAACTCCTTTTCGTTATATTGAATGAATGCATGTTGTTTTAGTCGAGACCTTTATAATTATTCTACCATCATCACTCAGCCAAGTTTGGTCCATAATCTGTTAACTACTAATATCCCTATCTCATCTACGCGGTTTCGCGCGGTGGCCGTAAGTACGCTTCATCATGATTCACCGCCAGTTTTAGCGCTGTGATTAGGTTTCCATCTTTCCGCGCGTCAGTCCTCACATAGTCAAACTGTATAGGTGAAATAGGGGTATAACAGAGGTGGGCGGGGTATCGGGGTGTGGCTTGTAGGACAACTTTCTCACACACACACACACACACACACACACACACACGCTAATGGATTGGGAATGACTGCTGTCTGGTTCACGGATTACATAAATTGTCTGAATAACGAATTACATTTTTGAAAAAGTAACTAAGTAACTGAGTACTTGAATGGCGGAGCGAACGCGTTAGATTACTCGTTACATCAAAAAAGTCATCCGAGTAGTAATCTGACTCTAAGGTAGACGCTTCTGTCCTCCAAAACAGTACGGGTGCACACATCGATACGTCCTTGCCCACATTATCAGTGTTAAAATATTCCACATTTATGCAAGTACTAATTCATTTCAAACGATGGATACAATTTTAGAAAGAAAATACTCTTGGGGTTTTGTTAACCAGCTGTACGTGTTCAGGTCGAGAAGAACAGAAGAATGCCAGACGCATTGCGTTAGCTGTTTTAGCGCTGCTGTGAAATCCCTGTGCTGCTAGATGTTTCTGATCTAGGACCGCTTAAGTAAGTGACTTCGATGCGATCTGAAAAACATCAGTGCTGTGTGTAAAAGAAATCTGAATTGAGTCACGTCAGGCTGGTAATGTGGACATAGCCTTGTGAATTAATGTGTGGGCCAAAGCTTACTTTATTTATTTATTTATTTATTCATTCATGTTTGTTTGCCACAACAGACAATAAGTGTGGTCGCCTGGGAAATCTCTTTGCTATGATTCCACATTTCACATGCCACAAGTAAAATTTTTGCTTTTAAGCCTAGGAATGAAAATGAGCGCCCTAACATCCGGAGATCGCTAGTTTGGAGCCTATCCCAGAGGTCTCCGGGGCACCAGGAGGGGTACACATCACAGGGTAAACAAGGACACACATTAGAAATGTGGCTTATTAGCTTAATCTGCACAATCTTTGGATTGTGTGAGGAAAACAGAGCACCCGGAGGAAACCCATCAAGCACCCTCGATACACGCTGAACTGAATGAACTTTCAACCCTGGATGGGAGATTTTACATTGCTAACCACTATGCCACAACCTACTGATGGTTTACAATGTTATTTATATATATATATATATATATATAAATATATATATACACTTCAGTTATCACTATTTCTTTTTTATTTGTCTCTGTCCTATCACCCTGGGTAAAAAATCACGGTCTGTGTTTAAACATGAGTCTTTTCACTGTCTCTGATTTATGTTCATTCTAACACTGTAGGGGAATTATTTTAAACTCTTACACTAGCTTTAGTGTGTCTATCTATTAGTTGGTCAAAACATTTTACGCTGTCTTCTTGCCATTTTTATTAGACAATTTAAAGCTCAGTACAAAGTGTAAACTAGTACAAATGTCTTTTTTATGCTTCTGTGTCACACTGAATGATGTTTTTTTTTAGAGAATAATAGTTGGTGCTTAATGATGGTCGATTTTCCTTTTTTTAATTAAGTGAAACAATGCAGCATTACTACTAAATAAATAGTCTAACTATTAGTTACACGTAACAAATCTCGGTGTTCCATTTCGCTTGATTTAAATAACTCGAGAAAGTAAAATTACTAATAAAATATCATAAAGTCAATTCACACAACACATTACACGCTGAAAAAGCTTTCAATATTAAGCACAAAACAGCAAATTTCTTCTAATAACGAAGCAAGCATGACCCAAACACAGACGTGAGCAGACTTTCGTACATTGGTGTACAGAGTTCAGCGAGGATGAGGAGGAGAAATGGGGAAATTGAATGTTAAAGCAGTCAGAGAGAACAATGTGATGTGTTGTACATGTTACAGTTCTGTGTGTCATAGAAGATACACTAAATAAATATCATCGTAATGGCGGTATACTGTAAACCTTCAATCAAGGGACAGTAGGTGTAAAGTTTATGTAAAGTGTTGGGCGTCGTCTGTGTTACTGTACAGTACAGCAATACTGCATGACAGGAAAACAAGAAGAAACCTACAGCTTATGGCTCGTCAGTATGGACAAGGGGGCCAATACTTTATTGACAAAAATGAAAAGCGAATTTTGCCAAGCCAGATAGATAGAAGTGCACTAGATAGGGTATGGAGCTCCATTACTGGATGTTCAACCCTACAGGATACAGGAAGTCATTGTGGATTCAGTTTCATTTCATTACTGTGGATTTCACTGACATATAAGAAACGTTAAATGAATGTTATTGCACCTTTTTTTTTTCTCTGGACCAGTCACCATTGTGTTTTCAGTCCAAATATTACACAGAGAGACAACAAAAGAGGTAGAGATGATTTCCCAAGCTGTTAGAAATAACTCCTGATACCGAGTGTTATTAAACAAGAACACTGCATTAATTTATCTCTCTGCACGTCCCTTTATTTAATTCCAGCATGGTTCGAGGTGTTGTTGTTTTTTTCTCCCAAAAAAGGACACAATGCTCCCCTGCATTTCTCAGACCTGTCATTTGCCTGTCAGACTGGAACATTGTTCATTCTCCCTTTCATCCAGGTGAATGTGTCTGAAAGTGGGGTCGTGTCAGCTTCTTCTTTTGTTGGTTTGAAACGGTGTGTCACTCATTGTTGCTGCCCGAAACACGTGACACCAGCAGACAACTTTTTCTTGAGCTGCTAATCACGTGAACTTGGGGGCGGCCTAGCACGGACGTAGGAAAAGTGCTATCCACCCAATCGGCTTCACGGACATCCATGATTTGTTAGTGGCCGCCCCCTACCTCTGACAGATCGCAGCCTGTCTCCAGATAAGGTGAAGTTCTTCTGTTGATCCACTCAGGACTTTATTTTAAACCCATGTCATGTGTCTCGTACGGTGGCCGAGAAGTGCAAAACAACTTAACAAAATGAAAACAAAATAAATTAAAAACCACAATAACAAAACCCAAAACAAAATAACAAAAACCAAAACTAATTTGTTTTGTGTTTTGTTATTTAGTTTTCGGTTTTTTTAATTTGGTTTGCACCTCTCGGCCGTTCAGAAACGAACCGGAAAAGGTAGGTATAGTTTGCGAATGAAATTCTTACCGCTGATTGGACGAGACATCTGTCACTCAAGATAAACAGGAAGTACTGTAGTGGCGGTAGATTCGTGTGTGTATGAATGTGCAAACGTGTACTGTCCTTATTGTGGTTTCAAATATGGCGTTCTGACAATTTTTTGCAGTTTTTGTGGAATTCTTTTTCTTTTAAAAGAGACACAGCAGTTCGCAAACTAATCTTTATACCGTGATATGTCATCAGCATATCCAAAATCACGGCATACGAATGTCTGTCCTCAAAGTAACGTTGAATAAATTCCATTTCCTTGCTTTCTAATGAAAAATGTAATTATTTTCTTAGTTTTGCGGACCGAAAAAATTGTTTTAAAATGAAGCAGAACACACAAGAAACGAAGTTAGAGACACAATTTCCTACTTCCTGTTTATCTTGAGTGACAGGTGCCTCGTCCAATCAGCGGTAAGAATTTAATTCGCAAACTATACCTACCTTTTCCGGTTCGTATCTGACTGGCCGAGAAGTGCAAACCAAATTAACAAAACCCAAAACAAAGTAACAAATTCAAAACCAAATTAACAATTAGTTTCGGGTTTTGTTATTTAGTTTTCGGATTTGTTAATTTGGTTTTGAATTTGTTATTTTGTCTTTGAATGTTATTTTGTTAAGTTGTTTTGCACTTCACGGCCACCGTAGTCTTGGGCAGTAAAAAGTGTTCAGAGATCTATACTGGAGAAAAGTAAACAGCCTTTACACAAGAGGGTGCCTCAGCACAGGAGGAACAACACCTTCATTTAAAGTTAAAGGACACACGGTCTACATGGTTTGTGAAAGAAGCCATCTGTATAAAAGTGGAAAACCCTTCACTCAACAGAGCTGGAGGCCTAAGACGTGAACCGTCTCCCATTTTAGGGCAGGGTGAGTTCAGTGGTTTAAGTATTGGGCTATGGATCAAAAGGTCACAGGTTCAAGCACCACCACCAAGATGCCCTTTAACCCTCATCTGCTGAGAGGTATAAGGAGATACCGATGACAGTCGTTCTGGATAAGGTCATCTGTCAAAAGCCATCAGTGTTAACGTAAACTTTCCATGCTGCCCATTGATCCATCCAGAGCAGGATTAAAAACAAGTCACTTGTGCACCAGGGACGCCAAACCTAATGACCCCGTTCAAGGACGCAAGTGAGTGTCGCATCTAAACTACTCCCCGTCATCCTCACCTTCTCTATCATTGTCCATCATTGAGACTATTCAGGTGAGAGACCGCCCATGGAGGATATGTTTAGTCTGACCTTTCTCAGACTAAAGAAGTTAAGTTTTAAAACCAACAAAAAGAAGTCCAATTGACATGACTGAGCATTCAGACATTCATAAGACGAGAAATACACTTAAACTTATTATAGGTGTACTGTATATATAGAGAGTGTTGGATCGTAGATGTTAAATATCCAGAGTTCGTGGGAATTGTAGAAACTTTGCGGTGTGTCTGATTAAAACACCGGAAACTGCAGTCCTTTCCTTTCTTTTATTACTTTGAGTTACTGAATACTTAGGTCTTAAACAGTTCACATGAAGCTTAAGGAATCACATGATACAAATCTCAAAATGTAAATAGGCAGATGTTAGGATGAACAGGAATAACAGGATGTAATGAACAGGATAAACAAGTTGTTCAGGATGGTGGTCTTCAGTCACTATAAACAATACAGAGAAGAAATCAAACTCATACAATAATCAAGAAACATTAGCAAGAACCCAGTCCAAATAAATAAAATAAGCAAATATAAGCCATACAATTAACAAACCAAACTTACTTAACGCATCCTTAGAACTGGACTCAAAGGACCTGGCTAGGTGTCTACTCAACCACCCACACCTCACCAATACACAAAACAAAAAAGGCCAGACAAAGGAAATGAGATCTATTTATAGACCTTGACCCATGGGGTTATGGGTAATGTAGTGCATCATATGTAGTTTACTAGGGATTGTGGGAAATGTAATACAATAAAATTAAAAGGCAAATGAGTAAATTTACAACAGAGAGAAATCCGTTTTCTTGGCTCTCCTTTCTTGTCAGGATTCTGAGAAAGAAATTCTGAGGGTGGAAATGTATGAATTTTGAAAAAAACCATCATAATTCTGGGATTAAGGTTAAAACCCTGAGAGAAAAAAGTCAGAATTCTGAGTTGGAAAATTTTTTTGGAAAAATAGTCAGAATTTTGAGAAAACTATTGTTTTCTAAGAAATCAGTCGTAATCCTAAGGGGGGAAAAAAGTCAGAACTCGTTTCCTTTTATGGTGGTCATAATCCTCTTCCATAATAAACAGCACGGCACAGAGTGTTTTATTCCTTACTTAGCCTGGTTCAATTCCTAAAGTGATTAAGATGATGACTTACAGTTACGGCCCATAATACATTTGTATAAATGAACAATGCGTAATAAATCGTTCCAATGTTATACTGCAAACTGTTCCAGATACTCAGTAAGGAGAGTTCGACCTTTGGACTGCTTTAAAGACAAGAGAGGAATTGTAGAAATGTGATAAGTGATGGAGACACTGACATTTTGAAAATTTGCACATGTTGTAAACAAGTCAAAATTTACACGAGTCTAAATGTACTGTGTGAGTTGTCTAAACGTGCACTGATTATTTTTGCCAATAGAGGGAGACATGAGACTCTTAATTAAGATTTTTCTCTGTAAACACAAACAAGATAAGAGATTTGTGGTCAGATTATGGGAGTACTCATGCCTCCTCGTGTATTTGTAATATGATAGCTATAATGTAAGTGGTGTGTTTTGTGCAGTTGTGATGATCGAATAAAGGTTTTTAAAGACTTTCCAAAACAAGGACAATGTTCTGGAATTTGATGAGGTCTTTATTTACAGCAGGTGCATAGTGTGTCTAATGAAAGTACAAACACTTAGATAACACAGTAAAAAGATGAATCTGCATCTGTATATTTGCTCTTTATGTTTCAGGAATTCGCTATTTCATCAACTCGCATCAGCATTACAGTTATAGCCAATTATAGCCTTATGGGTAATTTGTTGTTAAATAACTTTTTTTTTTTAAATAACCCACAGCAATAAGTCTTAACCAGTCATCCGTCCTGAGTGTGTAGACCAGGTAACAGAGGTACAGAGCAAACTTCAGCATACCATAGTTATTACTATAATAAACCATTTTAAAATTATTACTTCCTATTGGAAGTAGATAAAGCATCCATAAAAGTTGAGTTTTTATGTAATGTTTTCCACATTTCTGCACCGATCTTGGCCAAAAATGCACTTTGTGTCCCTTCAGTCGATAAAAGCACAGCACACATGAAATGTTTTTTACATGAAAAAAAATACTCAATCGTAATCTCCCATCTGCTTTTGTCAGCGCCAAACTGCCCTTAAAAGTGCAAAACCAGACACAAGGTGTATCGCTGCAGCAGTCGGATTTGATCATTTGAGGAAACGGTAACCGAATAGTGAGAGTGACAGCAGGATGCAGACTGTGCAGCAGCCCCAATGACTTCACCTGCTGTCAGTAATGCTTATCCCATGACCCATCAATATACATGACTCCTGAGCTACATTCGTCTGTTATTTGGTGCGTCTGTGTGTAATTACTGCATGTGGATTTGGTGTCGCAGGTGTCTGCCTGAAGCACACATCCTCTCCTCAGCGGCCTCGCCGCAGCCTCTTCCGCCACTGTATCGATATTCATTCACCGAGCAAGTGCCTTAAGAATCTCCTCAATGTTTCTGCCATTCACATGTGTGGAATCTGCTTTATTATTTATCTTTCTTTTAGATTTACAAACTTTATAACTTGTTGGCTTCTGCTCATGAGACATTTTTAAAGGCACTAAAATTGAGTTTTAATTTGCTGAAGTGCTATTTTTGTAATAATTCACGTTTACATTACAGCAGTTGGCAGATGCCCTTATCCAGAGTGACTTTATTTTCCCCTTTTATCTCGAAACTATTAATGGTTCGTGAGGAAATGGTGTATATGGAACTACAGTGGAGCCTTGGATTACGAGCATAAATCGTTCCGGAAGTGGGCTCGTATTCCAAAACACTCGCAAACCAAAGCAAACCTTCCCATAAGAAATAATGAAAACTCAAATAATTCATTCCATAGCCCAAAAAAATAAACACAGAAAAATAATTAATACAATATATAAAGTAAAAATAAAACAAATTAACGTGCACTATACCTTTAAAAAAAGTTCAAATAAATCCCAACAGATAAGTGTTTCCATTTGTGTGCGCAGGCGGCGAGTGTACGTGTGTGTGTGTGTGTGTGTGTGTGTGTGTGTGTGTGTGTGTGTGTGTGTGTGTGTGTGTGTGTGTGTGTGTGTGTGGAATTAGCCCCTTCCCTTGCCTCGTCTTACACAGTAAAACTCCTCCTCCCTCCCCCCATCTCGTTTTTTAAGTTTCACAACAAACACACACACAACGGAAACACTGTTTTAACGGGAAAAAAATAATCTCTCTAATGTCACTTGCGTGAGCGCAGACTAACGGAATCACTGCTGTAAAGTAAAAAAACAAACAAACAAATGAACTAGCACCTTACCTTTGAAAAAATCGCGACAGAGCAGAGTTTCTGTGTAGAGCAGAGTGTGTGTGTCTGTGTGAAGCCTGGGAGGGGGGGGGTGTAAAAACTAAAATAAAAAAAAAAACTCGGCACTCGTAAACCAAGACATGCTCGTTTTTCAAGTCGAAATTTGATTAAAAATTTTGCTCGTCTTGCAGAACACTCGTAAACCGAGTTACTCACAATCCGAGGTTCCACTGTATTTAAGGTTCTGTGTGGAACTATTAAACGTTAATGTGGAACTATTTCAGGTGCTATATGGAACTATTTAAAGTTTATGTGGAACTATTAAGAGATATATGTGGAACTATTAAATGTTTTATGTGGGAGTATTAAATGTTTTATATAGAACTGTAAAATGTTTTGTGTGGAACTATTAAAGGTTCTATATATAATTATTAAAGGTTCTATGTGGAACTATTGAATGTTCTATGTAGCTCTATTAAAAGTTAATGTGGAACTATCTCAGGTGCTGTATGGAAATATTAGGTTATGTGGATCTATTAAAGGTTCTGTGTGAACTATTAAGGGATATATGTGGAACTGTTAAAGGTTTTTTGTTGGACTATTAAATGTTCTATGTGGAACTATTAAAGGTTCTGTGTGGAACTATTGAAGGTTTTTTGTAGAACTATTTCAGGTGCTGCCTGGAACTGTTAAATGTTTTATGTGGGACTATTAAAGGTTCTATGTATAATTAATAAAGGGTCTATGTGGAACTATTAAGGGATATGTGTGGAACATGTACAAAATTAAACAAATATTATAACAATTTCCTGTAATTAATCACAGAAGACAGACTAATTAATAAGTTAAATTCCCCCCACAGTTCACAGCATTTGTTTTGTATATTATCTACACACACCAGGTCACTTTTGCTCCAATATAAGGTAAAACCAATATAACAAAAACTCAGATTGAGTCCAGCAGGGTTACTGTAACATGCAACAAAAAATCTTGTCTCTTCATCCATCCATTTACAGAACAGTGATAATGTCTGACCATCAAGGGAGTCGCACAAAACAAAAGGTTTTTGTACTTTATGCTTCAGTTAACGGCCTTGTTTTTATCATCATCAGCCTCTTATTGTGTCCAAGACAAACATTTTTAAAAGCCTTTTAACTCAGTCATCACAAAAAAACAGCCAACATTGTAAAGAGAAGACACACCACAATGAGTCTTTAAAAAGTTTTATTTGCACAAAAATACTATAGTTATTACTATAATAAACCATTTTAAAAGTATTACTTCCTATTGGCAGGAGATAAAGCATCCATAAAAGTTTTTTATGGGATGTTTTCTACATTTCTCCACCGATCTTGGCCAAAAAATACACTTTGTGTCCCTTTAGTCAGTAAAGGCGAACATGAAAGAGAAAATAAAGAAAAATACAGGTTGGAGTGGGAGGTGATACTGCAGTGGGGCTTCTTCTGCATCACCCTCATATACAGTAAGTCTGTATATCTAAAAAAAAAAATAATAAACTGCATCAACTTTCTGCATCAATCTGGTTCAAATCCTCCAGCTGAGTCTGCAGGGCAGCACATCCCCTACACATGTCTAGCTCCTGGACATTGTCCTGTCGAGGCTCCAGCTCTGTTAGTCGCTGCATTATGTCATTGAGCTCAGCGACATAGGACGAACTGGAGGTACTGTAGATGCCGCACGCCGCTTCTACATTAAAAAAGAAAACAAAATAGAATATTAATCATTTCTGTACACAGGATATTGTATTCCATACTCACAGAAAGTGAGTATGTGGACACAACACCAACTTACCGCTGTCTTTTTCAGTGATGTCCTCGGTTTTCTTTTGTTGACACGTGTCATCTCTCCTGTGCAGTATGCAGTGATCTAAGAGAGAATGATAGCAAGGTGACCTGTGCATATTTAATGGTTAAGCCAGTGGGTGTGGTCTAGCAGACTTTTTTTTTTTTGTGATTGGCCCAAATATACTACAGGTAACCAAACCAATCAGATCCACTCCCTCAGTATCATGAATTCTGCATATCTTTTTGTTGGAATGTACATTTTCTACAGTAAGAATGGAAGCAGAGATCACAAAACTGCAAAATGCTTAGGATGTGAAATTATGTGTACGCATTAGCATTTGGTACAGACTACATATTTCTACATCAAATGTTAAGATGTTGCTTTGTTGTGCATTCTAATGTGTGGCCTGGTCATGTGTTCCTGTACATCGAAGAAGCATCTCAGTGGAACAAAGTAAGACTGGTGATAAAGAAAAGGGTAAGTCTGCACACTCTCAATCCATGTTGCTAAAGTCAGTGACATTCAGCCAAAACATGGTATTGTTGCTAAAAGTGTCTCACCTAGGTGTGGTGTCTGTAACTTTTCTTTTTTATTATTCAAATCTGTCAATGACCTTAAGGTGTAATGTCATTCAGATGAAACCGGGACAATTTAGATTTCACATGAAAAGACATAAACCTATAAAAGTGTATTATTCTAAAATGATTTTTTTTAAAGATATTGCAACCTGGATTTGACATGGTTACGAACACTACGTTTTTTTTTTTTGGGGGGGGGGGCTTAATTATTGCACAGAATGTTTTCATTTAAGAATCAATTTGTATATGCTTCTAGAAGCTTAAACCAATTTTAGTAACAATACTCCTAAAGACATTTGTATAATTAGCATTTTAAATGATTATTGTTTGAAGTGACACAGTATAATGCTGAAAATGGCCATTTTTTCGGGCACAGATAAAATCACCTCTCCAAAACAACTGAAGTTAGCAAGTTGACATTTTTAGGGAAAATTTTAGATCGGCTTCTTTGGCACAGAAATTTGTTCTCTTTTATGTATAACATAATTTTTTTTTTAAATAAACTGACACTACTGTGTTTGGGTCGATAAAGTGGCAGAGATAGAGGCCCAACAGGATCTAGTTATGCGCAGAGCTCGGATGGACGCTGTGCCCCAGAGACTAAGAGTATGGAAGATGTGAACCAGAGGCTATGAGAGATGAAAGCCAGTGTATTCCTTCAGCACCTCAATGCCAGTCCCTCCTGTGCTTACTCAGGAGATCAGCTTTTTAAACCTATAGTCTTAGATGAAGGTGATGCAGAAGAAGAGCAATTTTTCCATCGACATCACCTTCTATCTTCTCCTGCTCAAGCATCATTGTTCCAGTGCAAAATCACCACCGTCGTCTTTCAAGTGGAAAACAAAAGTGTTTTTAAAAGGTTTTTAAGAGGAATTTAAAAGTTTGTCTCGATAAGAACCTGACTAGGATCAAAAGCAACTGAAATTGAGCCGGCTTTGCCTCATGCCAATAATGCCAATAAAAACCAACCACACGCACTAATTACCCATTAAGTGCAAACTAAAGGGGTTCTACACCTATTGTTCGTGCATCTCCTACGGTAATCATCACAATGAGGCGTCAGTGGCATTCTGTTGTAAATGGGTGCATAATGACTCCATAGTCTGTTTTTGAAGGCACCAGACTTAATCCAAATTTAACCAACATGCTAAATTTTAAAATCATCTTAAAATGATATCAAGCCTACTAGTACTTATTGAGTGAGGATCACATTGTATTGTTGTAATTTCTTCATATATACTGTATATATCATTTATGTGCTCTATTTATATTTACAAATAGTTTGTGGAATGTGTGAATTTATCTGCAACAGATTCATATTTGCATCCGTTACCTCCTGTAGGCAGGGTGTAAATGACCGTGTGTGTTCGTACACACAAAGGCAGCTGTAAGTGGAAATAAAGTGGGCGATCCAGTCGACAGCAGTTTTGAAGCTTCTGCTGGATGAACACGGTTCACACGGCTGTTCATGGTGATTATGCAGTCCGAGTCAGAGTAATGTTCCCGCTCATTTTAGACTGAAATTGCATTTGTGTTCAAATTAAGACAAATCTTATGACAAAGAAAGAGATGCACACATACACACATACACACACACACACACACACCTCTCCAACAACAAGCACACATCTATGGCCCATTCACGCAAACATTAGCATGTTTTGTTATAAACGGTTGATTAATCGTCTGAACACACAGTATTTGTCGCTGCTTTATGAAGATGTGCCCTGCCACGATGAACCCCTACATACATGCGGAATACAACATTTGCAAAACAAAACGTGGCCACAAGAATGAATTTCTGACTCTTTGTCATTGTTTTGCCTGTTAATTCGAGATTACATTTTTAAAAAAAAGCATTTTTATTACAGTATTTGGTCATTTGGAGAACATGGCTAGACCTTGTTTAGAAGTTCTTTTTCTCTAATGTTAACCCCAGTGCTACACTCCTTCTTCTCCAGCATATTGTGGCTGGACAAATCAGATCCCAGATGCATCAGCGCTCGGGGTACAAAGCAGACCTCTACAGTATAGGTGTCCCAAACGTCTGGATTCATAGTCATCCTCCTTTATGTAAAATTATGCACTTTTTAAAATTTTATTTAAGTGCATAATGACTTTGAAATGAACAACAGATTATGGAATAGAAGCAGACCTAACAGTCTAAAGGGGAATATTCATCTACATGGAACAACATCAGTCACTGATACAGTAAGAAAGTTTCAACATTCAATCATTGTTAATAGAGAGCGATAGAGAGAGACAGTACATAGTAAGCCTTCCATTAGGAATATCCACAGCTTTTACTGAGGATGTGTATTCATATAGACTGCAAAGCACTTCTGTAAGTCATACAGGAGCAGAGCATCTGCCAAAAGACACAACTATATATACGCTATTATATATTTAATCTATATCTATATATCTATATCTCTATATCTATATCTATATCTCTATATATCTATATATCTATATATCTATATCTATATCTATATCTATATCTATATATCTATATTTGATGACGTCTTATGATGTCATTATCTATATATCTATATCTATATATCTATAT
>QMIH01002151.1:44310-65035 GCA_003987875.1 Clarias batrachus
TATATCTATATATCTATATCTATATATCTATATATCTATATATCTATATCTATAGTTGATGACGTCTTATGAGTCATGTGTGAACAGATTTTTGTAGGAATCTCACCAAAGGCACAGATGTAATTTCAGTGGAGTCACCTTGCCCAGAGATTGTCAGAAAGTCTTTTGATATAGGATTTATACTCAGTGAGTGAGAAAATATATTTTATTACTGTTAAGGTCTATGTGAAGCAGAGTGAATAGAATATACAGTAACTTCACCATACAAGGTCATATTTCGCAGGTAATCTCTTTCGTGTTTTTGGTGTTTTTGTATTTTTGTTTCTTGTAACCTGATCATACTCAGCATGGTCTCATCTGTACAATACAGTACAGGCATCCTTAGAATTGATTTCCATTGATACAAAGTTTGAATTTGGTCTTGGCGTTGGACTCCTGACCGGTAGGTCCTGGGTTCAAACCCCAGCGCATCCAAGTTGAGACTGAGCGAGGCCCTTAAACCTCAATAGATCAGATGTATAATGAGACAAAAATGTAAGGGCATCAGCCGAATGTTTAATTTTTTGGGGGGGAAAAAATTATTAGTGAATATTCATGTACTGATTTAATTGAAGGCGTATACAGTAGTATGTACAGCTGCATGAATATATAGTAGCTTTTATCATGAAAAACCATGCTGAGTGATTTGTTGTGACAAAAATATATAATATAATATATGTGCACTCATTTCACAGCTGTGCTTTTTTTTCTTTCTATTTCACAGATAGGCTTAGTATTGAAAATAGAACTTTAAATAGACATTAACCTAATGTTTGTGGCTAAGATGTCAATGTCCATATCCAAGCGAAAATATTAAGAGAAAATAATATTACTACTAAGCCTTAAAACTCAAGTGGCACAATCCTACCAGTGTACACAAGTACATCTCTCACAGATATACACTTGACCTGATGATGGAACTGCTACTTTCCACTCCACATAATGGACTTGCACTGGGCGTAACAAGGAACTCCCAACAGGCTAGCTTTCAGAGAACACTATGAGGTCAATAGATTTCCTGCTGAAAGCTAGTACTAGTCGCTTGACCCAATCTGCTCTTTATTAACAGTTCATCATGCTGCTGCTGGTGGTGTAATGGAGTGAGGAAGGATTTCAGGTCACACACTGGACACCTCAATCTCATCTGAGCCTTTGTTTGAATGCGGTAGGCTGAATGGCTATATAGATCTTTGAACGGCTATTTCTATCATAAAAATGGAATGGAATGGTACAAGTTGCCCTAAAAAACTAGTTCCTTCAACTCTTCAGATTTTTAGTGCACCTTAATAATGGGGTAAAACAGAGAGACACAGCATGCATGTAAAGCTGACATATTTGCAGTTATTGTGTAATGGAACCATATGTGCGTGCCAGGGCCAGACGGAGTATTCGTTCCCTAAAAAAGTAGGAAGTAAGTGTACGTGTAGAATCTTTAAACTGTATATGCACACTGCCTGGCTAATAGTCACACACTCTTAAGATTTCATTAAATCACCTGATTACAGCACACATTGTGGTGTACAGTTCATGTGTGAAAATGATTCCTCACGCTCCCAGAATCATTCTTTCACACGTTGAGTCCTGGAATACAGTATGGCCGTGCTATCAGTGAAGAAAAGCTCCACAGATGTGATGTGCTGGTGATTCAGTACATTCAGGTCGTCAGCTGACTTCGTTTTATTGCCGCATAACGTTGCTCAACCTGGACCCGGGCGACTGAAGCAACCGCAGATCACAACACTGTCTCCAAAGGGCTGGTCCAGTGGACACTTCTTCATGTGCTTCCCTTCTGACCCTGACGCACTTATCGTTTTCGAATAGGGTCAACAGGACCACATGACCTTCTTCCATCGCTCCAAAATCCAATCTTTATGCTCCCTAGCCAACGGAATCCTTTTTGGTTCCCGATGAGTCTCACTAACAAGTGGTTGTCTTATGGACACACAGCTGATTAGTCTCAATCCTACAGTATGAGTTCTCATCACATTGTGTGTCTATGGAAATGCTCTTACACGTAATGTACTTTCACTAATAAATAAAGCTGTGAGTACTACTGAGAATTTTTTTTTTATACCATGCATCTTTACTAAGCATTTAAGTGATCTCCATTCATGATTTTTTTTTCTAACATAAGGTTGAAGGTTGAAGGTTCAGCGCTATCCTTACATGTTTTAATAATGTTTGAAGTTTTTTTTTAACCCAATTTCAGCATATATTCAGTATACAGCATTTTTATTTGCACAAATTCTTTTTACAAAGAGTATGTGTATGATTAACATACGTGTATAAGTTATCTGCCCTATTCTTCATTGTATAGGTTCAGGGCATTGGTATGATCTGATCTGAGTCTCAGACATTATGAGAACAATATGAATATTTACTCAGGACTCTCAGACTTTGCTGCCTTTGTGACATTCACCTGCCAAGTAACTCATATACTCTGGGCATCATAGTACATGTCAATGTTTTGTTAAGAGTCTCAAGATTCAAGAGATTTTATTTGCCATTTGTGCACTTACCAACAGTATGGGTGCATTTATTTATTTTTGTGCAGAAGCTTTTCAAGAGGGTGATAAAAAAGTGGAATAAACATATAACAGCTACTAAATCGGAGTTTAAGACTATACACACTTAAAAATATGTATAATAGTATGATCCCCAGATATGGAATTATTGCACTGATTCAAATTGTGCTTCTTTTTCGAAGATTTGATTGTACATTTAATATCTCATTTTAGCAGCCTAGCAATAATGGCAAGGAATGACCCAAAAAAAAAAAAAAAAACATCTCATGACAACGCAATGTGAAATGGTCAACAGTCCGAGTTATTACAGAACCATGTCTAATTACTTATTACTCTTAAGCAGGTGTTGTCAAAGTAACTAAATTACTGCTAAGCTTCAAGTACAGTATAAAGTTCACTCATGTTCTTGCTCAAGACATGACACTAGAATAAGTTTATTTTTAACAAATACTACATTTAACATTTACCATTTAATTCGTTTTTTTTTCTACAAGTTTTTTTTAAAGACTTAGTTCTGCAAATGAGGCTTAGTGTCATATTCTATGTGGATCTATTAATGGTTCTAAGTGTAATTAAGCTCTAAGCTCTACGTAGAATCGTCCAACAATATATTTTTCCATTTAAAAAAATGTTCCAAGTTGAACCCAAAATTATCAAAGACGCATTGGCATACTTAACATTTTCAGGATTATTTGGAGAATTTTTTTTAAAAAAAGAATTTCAATCAGGCGATTACTCCAGGTACTAAGCGGGTCCTTGGAAAGATGGGTCACGTACAGAAACGCACGCATGTCGCCCTAGGAAGCGTTCGGGATTTGGCCACGCCGCCCGTGTAAACCCTGCGCTCTGATTGGTCCGGGTGGACGAATGGAGAATCCGGAGAGGCGCTGTGATGTGGAGAAGAAGGAGCCGCAGTGTGGCAGCGCGGAGAGGCCAAAACACAGCGCGTCCGCTCCCAGGTCAGTGTTTACGGGCTTTAAACTTCACTGCAGCCACATTTGAACACTTTTTAACAACTCATACACACGCCTGATACAGACTGGGACTCATGTGATGGATAAATAAATACATTCTAAAGGGTTTAAACAGCGACTTAGCGAGCTAGCTAACCATGTTTGGTTGTTATGGAGATCATCATGCGTTATTAATGTGCAGGTTAAATGGAGTGTGTTTCAGCAACTTAATCGACTTTTAAGATGAATATTTCTTTATTTTAGAGGTTTGTACAGATGTTTATAGGTGTGTGGTTCAATTAGTTACCTTTATTTTCCCTAAATAAAGATTATTATTATTATTATTATAACTAAATGTCACAATCTTTGCCAGCATTTTAGATTTAAGATATTGCTACAATATTAATTAAATATTTTTTTTAATTAAAGACAATAATAATAATAATCATAAACATTATTTTCCATGTCAATTTTCAACAGTAATCTGAACGAATTAAAGAATTATCTTACTGCATATTTAATAACTATAAAATAAAGAGAGAAAATAATTTTTATTCTCTCTGTCAAGACTCTCTCTGTTCAGGATACAACTTTATTCTTTGAGTATTTAAATAAATAAATAAATGTCATTATTATTTTTATTATTGTTGTTTTAATTGTTGTTGTTGTTATTAAAAACGTAATTAATTCAACAGTTATTACAGATTTTTTCTGTAATATCCTTTTGAATATGAAATGACAAACGATGCTAATAAAATATCATCACAATAAATATAATAAGTATTAAATAAAATAAATTTTAGGATAGGATAAAATAAAAATTAATTGAACAACGTAAAAAAAATTTAGACTGAGGAAACTCTGGAGAAAATCTTTGTTTATTAAACTTTAAAAAATGTTATTGAATAAAGAACATCAAAATAGTAGGTAAAAACTTAAAAAAAATTTTTATTCTATGTTCAGTTGAGAAATATTTCTTTAATATTGAAATGTACTTATTTTGTGTAAATAAAACTTCTCTCTAATTAAATATCAACAATTCTGCATACTTTTAAATATGAAACGACAAATAAATTTTTGGGGGTGATAAAAATATTTCTAAAATGTTTAAAGAAAGAAAAAAATATTTTTTTTAAATAGCATAATACAGAAACATTGTTGAATTTTTTTAAGTATAAATTTTTTTAAGATTTAAAATATATTTTTTTTTAATTTGAAATTTAAAGTTTTTATATTTTAAATATAAAAAAAAAATTTTTTTTCAATAGTTTTTTGTGTTTTGACTAGTAAATGTATTTATCTTTAGAAAGTTCATACCGTATGACGAAGTAATTGTGAAGTGGGCGGGGCTTAAAGTTGTACTAGTGATTTAAATAAATGTTAGTTTTGAATTTTGGTGAGCTCTATTGAACTGCAGTTTTATTTAAAAAAATTATTACAGTTTGACAGAAGACATGTTGTAGTGTTTTTTTTTTTGTGCAACACAAGAGATTGCAAGATTTTGTAATTGAATTCAGCTCACAGATGACATATGGGTTTATTTTGCGGAGGGGAAATAGTCAGCGTCAGACAAACGTTTTTATAGCCGCCACCTCGTAAACTCTGGGCTTTAATAGAGAAGCGACGCTCTTGATCTCCTCATCACTGTACAAGCGTCTCTCATCTTAATGAGTTTAGGACGGAGAGCTCTTTATAAAGCTGTGACTTTTATCATTAAAAACCACCCACAGACGGAGAAGAAGCAGACTTAGATCCCGCCCACTTTTTGGGGGGTGGGGTGGGGGGGGGTAAAAGACTGTTATTGTTTATTTAAAAATGAATTGCTAGTGGTTTTCTTTTATTTATTTTTTGTTAAATTAGAAAAGGCTAGTCCTGTCCTTTTTTTCATTTTTATTTATCCATTAATTTATTATTTTCAGTTTGACTTTCCATATTTTTTATACTAATGGTTTTTACTTGGTCTTGTTCCTAAAAGCCCAGCTGTTCTGTTTTTAGTTTAACTGTTTTTTTATTATATATTTTTTTATTAGACTAGTTTTATATCAGCGTTCTGTGGCAATGTCACTCAGACACAGTGTGGCGTCCCTGTGGAGCTGCGGCTCGTGTGTGTGTGTGTGTGTGTGTGTGTGTGTGTGTGTGTGTGTGTGTGTGTGTGTGCGTGTGATGATTAGCTGCACAGGTGTCTGAGGTAACCTTTACTCCTCTCAGTAAACTTCGCTCCACACAGTCTCACAGCCGTGTTAATGTGTCTCTCTCTGCCTCTAAACGCTGAAGCGGGTCATGTGACCGCGGCGGTCTCTGTAGCTTTAGTTGTCCGAGTTTACAGGTTCATGGGGCAGATTTACAAATAAAATGTATAATTCTGTAACTCATTCAGTCTCATCTGTTCATTCAGGTTTTAGTATTAATCACTCGTCTGCTTAAATCTTCTTAACAAAAACGCTGTCTGTCTACATGTCTGTCTTTCTCTGTTTTACATCTTCATATATATCTTTGTCTCTCTCTCTCTCTCTCTCTGTCTTTTTTTCAATATCTGTCTGACTGTTTTTCTAGGCGGCCTGTCTAGCTGTCGGTCTGTCTCTCTCTGTCTCTCCTACTCGAGTGTCTGTCAAGCAGTCTTGCCTCTCTGTCTTTCTGTCACTCTGTCTCTCCCTCTCTCCTCTTCCCTTTCAGTGTCTCTTTTTCATTCTCTGTCTGTCTGTCTGTCTGTCTGTCTGTCTTGCTGACTACCCGACCGTCTGTCTGTTGTCTATGAAACTGTCTGCCTTTCTGTCAGTCACTCTGTCTGTGTATTTGTATCTTTATCTCTCTCCTTCTCTCTCTTTGTCTGTCTGTCTGTCTGTCTTGTCTGTATATCTGTCTAGCTGTCTGTATATCTCTCGGTCAGTCAGTCTTGTGTTATGTCCAGTATCGTTAGGATGTCTTCTAGTTTCATGTAATAAGATATTTCTGTCACAGTACCCAGTGTGTGTGTATGTGTGTGTGTGTGTGTGTGTGTGTGTGTGTGTGTGTGAGTTGAAGGCAAACAGAGCTCAGAGCAGCGGAGGGTAAAGTTCCTCAGTGACGGGGTTTTAATCTCGTTATAACGTTTTACTGTCACGTCTCTGATCATTCTGTACACATTAGCCGTGTGAGTGTGTACAGAATGATCAGAGACGTGACAGTAAAACGTGACGTAAAAACTAGGCTTTAAAAACATGTCCGACTTAAAAAAAAAAAAAAAAAAGACGTGATGATTACCTAATCCTGGAAGTACATGTGTTTGTTCCTTTTTACAGACAGAGAGAGAGAGAGACCGCACTTCATGTTCGCGTTATGAACATGAAGTGCGGTAAGAAGAGAATCATTATTGTTGAATTAGGTGACCATGATGATGATGATGATGGTCCTGCAGAGGAAACTTGATGAATGGTGAAGTGAAGGATGGGGTGTTATTGGTATGACGTGTGTGTTTTTCAGGCATGTGAGGACGGGCCGCCGATGATGCTAGCTCTACCATGGGCAGTGTCACTCTCCGCTACTTCTGCTATGGCTGCCTCTTCACCTCGCTGACGTGGTCCATCCTGCTCTTCCTCTACTTCAGCCTGACTCAGGAGAGCCGTCTGTCCTCCAGCCATGTGCCCATCAAGGGGGCGCCGCACCGCTTCCCGCCCCGCTCCACCCGCCGTCCCGTCCCGGCTAACAGAGCACACGAACACGACGGTCGCCGCGGCGGGAAAGACCTCTCACCAGAGATGGGTCAGTCTGAATCACAGATACACCACAGTTACACATCAGTGTCCTCACATGTTATTACTCTTTAATAACAGATAATACTCATTGTTTACTACATAAAAGACCTATATTTATGTCTATTACATGTCATGAGGTGTCATACTCCTCATTATAACGGTTTATAAAGGGTGTTAGAGTTCATAGCAACGTTATAATACATTTCTAAGTTAAGTACAGCACCCTTTATAGTGTAAATTGTGTAACATACTGCATGTAAAGTTTGGTAGTTTGGTGTAAAGGTTTTGTAGTGTGTTGGAAATTTTGGTCATCTCCTCGAGCTTTGTTGTGTTTTATATACAGAAGTTCTGGAGTGCTTCAGAAAGTTTGTATTATGTAATTTTTTTGTAGTGTTTTCTAAAGATCTGTATCATGTCAAGGTTGTAATGGTTTGCTGTAGTATGTTTTAAATGGTTATAGGATGTTAGTTTTAATAGTACGTTGTAAAGTTTTGTGGTTTGTTGATTTTTCCTAGCTTGTATTACCGCAGTATTTTGTAGTCTGTCTTAAAGTTTTGTAGGATCTTGTAAAGTTTTGCTGTTGTCAGGTTTTTTTCTAGGATGTTTTCAGGGTGTAAAGTTTCTTTTTTTTAGGATATTATAAAATTTGTTAAGATTTGTAGTGTTTTGAAACTTTTTAGAATTGTATAGGTAGTATTTTTAGGGTTATAAAGTTTGTGGTATATTGAATGTTTTGGTTATCGAATGTAGTTTGTCCAAGCTTAGTAGTGCTTTAAATGGTTGCAAAATGTTAGTGTTTGTAATATATTGTAAAGTTTTGTATTATGTTTAAAGAAGTTTGCAGTATGCTGGATTTTGTCATAAAGTTTGTATTACATCAGTATTTGTTAGTCTGTCTTAAAGGTTTGTAGGCTCTTGTAAAGTTGCGCTGTTGTAAGGTCGTCAGTTTTTTTTTTTTTATTGTTAGGATATGTTAAGGATGTAAAGTTTATTTTTTTAGGATATTGTAAGGTTGTAAAGGTTTGCAGTATGTTGAATCATATAGTACTTTTAGGGATGTAAAGTTTGTGGCATGTTAAGTGTTGTAGTACCGTATATTGAAAGTTTTTGGTATAATCTTGTAAGTTTTTAAAGTTTGCCAAAGCCTTAGTATGTTTAGAAAGTTTTAAAACATTGTGAAGTCTTTTAGTATCTTGTGAGGTTTTTGTAAATTTTTGCAGTATGTGAAAGTTTCTAGTGTTTTGTACATTATTGTATAATCTGTTAAATTTGTGTAGTAAAATTTTGTAGTATTTTTAGGTTTTGTAGTAAAAAATGTATAAAGTTTAGTAGAAGCATTTTTATAAGATTTGCTTTAGTACATTCCATTGTTAAAAAAAAATATCTTGCATATTTAGAGATTTAATTTATTGTATAAAAAGATTCAGGACTCGTACGGTCATAATGAATGATACATTTTAAATGTAGCTAGTCTTTGTTTATGAAAATTTATAACAATGCCTTATAAATGCCTCATATCATGAGATTCATAGTTTATTATATATATTTCTTATATATTGTATACATATTATAAGATCTTTATGTAAACTGACACTAAATAATATTAAATTATTGTAGTGACTGTAAATAATCAGTAACTGTGTGGTGTGATGAAGCGGATTTAATGGTGCTTCCACTTCTTGCACCGCATGCGCACACACACTCGTACTTGGAGCTTTAATCTGTGTTTAATCTGTTTGTATGAAACACACACACAGTGTTTTGGTTTGTGATGTGTGCCGTCTCCCTGCAGGAATGATTTACAACGAGAAGGATCAGGAAGTGAGGGATACGGGCTACCACAGACACGCCTTCAACGTCCTCATCAGCAACAGGATCGGATACCACCGAGACCTGCCCGATACCAGGAATGAAAAGTAGGTGTGTGTGTGTGTGTGTGTGTGTGTGTGTGTGTGCATGCTTTTTTTGCATGAAATTATAATGCACCTAAGGAAATAATTTGCAATGATTTTATTTGATTGAAACTCAAATGTCGTTGTACTGTACATAGAATAGTGTGCTCTCGTAAATATGTACGACATTATCATACGACATTATCATGCAATGATCATTATCATGCGTAATGACCCAGGTGATGATGAATGTGTTAATTATTGACCATTATGTACAGTGTTCACATCATAACGAGAACGTTTAAAGTGTCTGATCAGATCTGCTGATGTGCGCTCAGGCTGTAGCAGACCATTCTTATCATTTCATAACTATTTATTCTTTATAATCTTTAGACAAACTGAAATGTGCACGTCCCTGCTTAAGCTCCTTTTGAACCGTCCACCATATCCCAGTCCCAGCACCGACACTCGCACCTGCTGCTGTGTGCCTGACGGCGAGCGACAGCCGATAGGGATCTGTGCACGAGGTGTATAAGAGTCCCCGCGCTCCTTTATGCATTAATAAAGAAGTTCTCCTGTTTTAACCCTCAGGTGCAAAGGGAAGACGTATCCGTTAGCGTTACAGACGGCCAGCGTCGTCATCTGCTTCTTTAACGAGGCGTTCTCGGCCCTGCTCAGGACGGTGCACAGCGTCCTGGACCGGACGCCCGGGTACCTCCTGCACGAGATCATCCTGGTAGACGACAACAGCGAGCTAGGCAAGCCTCCTCACCTCCACCGCACAAACATGTCCAAGGGGTGGGGGGGTACCCGGGGGGGGGTGTTGGGTTTACACAATCTGAGTGAGTGGAGACGGGTTTCTGTGTCCTCATTCATCTAATGACCGTCTGATTGAGACACCGTTGAGTTCTGGTGAGAGAAAAATGTATGTCTGGTCCAGACAAGTTTGAGTGATGAAGTGTCAGATCAAAGTAAAATCTGGAAAGTTAAGGTTTATTCATTTTGTTTGTTTGTTTGTTAAGATTCAATATTAATCATTTATTAATTAGAAGTAATTTGTTGTTAATTTAATCTTTCAAGAGTGCAAATAAGAAATGCTTGGATGGATGGATGGTTGTAGATGATGGTTGGTGAGATGAATGTATGGCTAGACAGATTTTATTGAGTAGACTGATGGATAGATAAACAGTATGGATAGGACTGATGGATGGGTAGAGAAACAGATGGAAGTATGGAAAGACGGGTGTATAGAAAGATGAATAAATGGATGGATAGAAGGTTTTGGATGGATTAGATTGGATGGATGGATGGATGGATGGATGGATAGCGAAACAGATGAACGTATGGAAAGACAGGGATAGAAAAGTGGATATGTGAATAGATGGATGGATTAATGGAGGATGGAATGGATTGGCTGGATGGATAAATGGATATAAAATAGGTGTAAGTATGACAAGACAGATGGGTAGGAAGGTGGATATATGGATGGATGGATAGATAGATTGGATTGATTGACTGGATGGATGGATGTGATGGAAAAGATTAGATGAATAAATGGAGGGATATTATCCATAGATCCTTCCATCCATCTATTATGTATACCTATGTATAGATATATTAATGGTTGGGTAGAATTGATTAGATAAATGAATAGACAGACAGATATATATGTATATATATAAATGGAGCCACAGAAGGGAAGATGAATAAACACATGGATGGCTGGTTAGGTTGGATGGATAGATGGATTGATTGTGGTACTGTGATTATACATTCAATTATTGTATAAAACCTGATTTAAAAAAAAACACAGGCAGGTTTTATTAAATATTTATTGAATATATTTACTTATTTATTTTGTGTGCACGTCAATGTGTGTTGCAGATGACCTGAAGCAGGATCTGGATGCGTACATACACACTCACCTGCCAGACAAAGTGAAGCTGGTGCGCAATAAGAAGAGAGAAGGACTGATCAGGGGGAGGATGATCGGAGCCTCACATGCTACAGGTGTGTGTGTGTGTGTGTGTGTGTGTGTGTGTGTGTGTGTGTGTGTGTGTGAGCATTTTCCTTTATTTGTCTCTTTTAGATTTTTTTTTGTTTTGTTTTGATGCATCTCTCTCTCTTTCTCCAAATCACCATCTGTCTACTTTCCTCTCTGTCTCTCAGGTGAGATCTTGGTGTTCCTGGACAGTCACTGTGAGGTGAACGAGGCGTGGCTGCAGCCGCTGCTGAGCCCGATTAAAGAGAACCGCCGCACGGTGGTGTGTCCCGTCATCGACATCATCAGCGCCGACACGCTGCTCTACAGCCCCTCCCCCATCGTCAGGGGGGGCTTCAACTGGGGACTGCACTTTAAATGGGACCCGGTTCCCGTATCGGAGCTCAACAACCCCAGCGGAGCAATCAGGTACCGACTCCAGCCCCCCGGACACCTCGGGCCACTCAGCTTAACCCATCCAGAACCTTCATCATCATCACCTTACTCACTACTCTTACACTTTAGACAGCATTTTCCTCAATCCGATTGGAATCATTTCGATTTGAAGGTCACAGGTTAACAGTTTTCATGGACGCTGATGCGATGAGAATTTCATCAGAATGTTACGGTTCTTTTTTTTAATCTGCTGGAAATATAAAAGAAACACGGGTATTTTTCTCCAGCTTTGAGGGTAGGTTAGGTTTCACTTATCTTTTGCCTAGTGTGATGTGATTGGTTATGAGAATTTAGTCTCATCTGTGATTGGCTGGTTTTAAATTAATCAACCAACCAGAGCTCCTTCCTCAGGCAGATACCCACCTGATGAAAGTAAAGACAGACTGGAGAAAGGCGTTTACTCTCACTGAGTTTACAAATCAGGAACGGAAAATGCATTCAAATGAAATTTTATTTATATAGCAACTTTTAAAAGCTGTGATTGCCGCAAAGCAGCTTTACAGAATAAAAAAAAAATTGAAATGAGTTTGAAAAGTGTTAGGAAATGCGTACAGGCTTATGAACAAGTTCCGATCCGGGTCACGTTCGTAAGTCGGATTTGTTCTTATGTCCGATAAAGTCTTATACGCCTTTGACATGAATATACTTTCTCTCTCTCTCTCTCTCTCTCTCTCTCTCTCTCTCTCTCTATCTGTCCCATGTCCACACACTGACCAAAAAAAATGTAACCGTGGTTAAGGAAATTAATCTCACACGCCATTTTGTCTCAGAGCCGTTTGGTATCTGGTGCACTGCAATATCTATTTTTTGTATAATACGCACGAGCTACTTCTGTTCGTATCTGCGGAAATTCGTAACTTGAATAATACCTGTATAAATCATAATTAACGATGCTGTGGGAAAAATAGGAAGAAACCTTAAGAGGAACCAGACTCGGCAGGGAACCCATCCTCATCTGGGTGATAACGGACAACAGGGATTGATCTGCAGTCATACTGTGTGTTAGGAGGCTGGAAGTTCAGTATAACATGAGATTAACTTAAATCCCTCCGTTATTGGAGGCTCAGGTACAAAAACTGTCTGCAGGAAGTCCTGAACTATTGAGCGGCTGCAGTCACACGTCCTCAGAGAATCAGCTGCGTGCATCAGCCGAGGTCAAGCAGACCACACGTGTGATGAGATCACCCTGACCGGTTCGTATCTACCAGGTTAATGCAGTGAGACGGAGCAGGATGTGTTAGCGTAGCCTGTGCGTTGACGTAGCAGCGCTCGTTCTCTCCACAGGATTATAGAATGTGACCTTGTCCCTGCAGGTCTCCCACCATGGCCGGGGGTCTGTTCGCCATGAACAGAGAATACTTCAACGAGCTCGGACAGTACGACAGCGGCATGGACATCTGGGGCGGAGAAAACCTGGAGATCTCATTCAGAGTAAAAAAAAACAAAAACAAACAAACCCACACACACAAACGCATGCTCTGGTGTGGCCGGCTGCCAGGCAGGCCGTCATCAGGAGCTGAAATATCTCCCGTTTGTCTGCATTTTGGCTCATTTGATTAAACGCTCGCCCACTCGGAGAGTCCAGATTGGCTCTTTAACTGAAAGATAACCACATACACACACACACACACACACACACACACTCATACAGACGGTGAGGTTTTGCTCCTATGACGGCTGTCTGGAGAGCGGCTGGGTAAATTCTTTCTCACAGTAAGACGAAGATTATTAATACAGATGGTTTAACCTGAATGAGAGATGATGATGATGATGAGCTTTTAGGAGATATCTGTCTGTCTTACTATCAGGAAATATTCATTAGAGTAAGTGCTGTGTGTGCGTGAGAGAGAGGTGTAACGAAATCTGAACTAAACAAACCGTTTGGCCAAATATATTTTTTAATTAATAAGGATGAAGTGTGTGTGAGAGAGACTAAGTATTTTAATAAATACACTCCAAACCACTTATCACAGTGCTGTTAAATTGTAGATCCTGATTCGGCCAAAAGTGTTGATTTAATTTCCTCTACTCCATGGTAGTAGCATGGTAGTTGCCATGGTAACAGCATATTCGCGGGGTGTGTGCAGCCGAACACAAACAGTATGTTATAAACCGTGTGCTCGTAGATATGGTGAAGTTTTCAGTGTAACTGCTTAACTGCTTCTCTGTCTCTGTGTGTGTGTGTGTGTGTGTGTGTGTGTGTGTGTGTGTGTGTGTGTTAGATATGGATGTGCGGAGGCCAGCTCCTGATCATGCCCTGCTCGAGAGTAGGCCACATTTTCCGTAAGCGGCGTCCGTACGGCTCCCCCGGTGGACAGGACACGATGGCGCGGAATTCCCTGCGTCTGGCTCACGTCTGGATGGACGAGTACAAGGTGAGAGAGCGAGGTTAATGACTCGCCCTGGTACAGAACAACAAACAGGACCTTCATACATTACGTAATACACTGTTTTTTTTTCAGTAACACAGGCAAGTAGAGTGTCGTTTTTGTTTGTTTGTTTGTTTTCCTTCCTTAAAGTGTGTTATAAATGCTAAGATGTTGAGTGAAACTACAGCAGGTCTCTCCACACTGACTTACTGGTCCGTTTAGCCACGTGGCCGATTCCTCATTCTATATCGGACGTTTAAAGCAGGTCAGGTTCGAGAGGAGTGTCCACGCTGTGCCGTTTCACTGAGAGAGAATGTAGCTACACGTATTTCTTTGAATATTTAATCATTATAGTTATTGTTTATCAAGATTTATCATTTTGACATGTTCTCAGGTTTATGTTTTTGTATTGCATGTTACTTGCATTTGTAAAAAAGCTCATTTCACACACACACACACACACACACACACACACACACACACACACACACACACACGTATTCCCCGACTTACGAACTACTTCCGTTCCTGGAGCACGTTCGTAAGTCGGATTTGTTCTTAAGTCCGACAAAATGAGTCCTGTACGCCTATAACACGAATATACAATGTAAATCAATCCACTTCACTAGATCGGTCCTCTTTCCCCACACTGCCATCATGTGGGCAAACAGCATAGCCGCACCTAAGGAAATAAATCTCACCTTTAAATCGCGAGGGGAATCTTGGACGCTATGTTTTCTCAGAGCTGTTTTCCACTGTATTGGACTGTGAACTCTGTTTCGTTGAGGATTTTCCTAAGTTGGGAATATTCTCCATCAGGACAGATTTACAGGACAAAAATTTTCTATCATCGTGCTCTTGGACTGATTCATTGAAACCGGTGAGGTCGACTCATTTCTCCCGCACACACACACACACACACACACACACACACACACACACACACACACATACACACACACACATACACACACACAATATACCGGACTTTAGACATTTTATACATTCACTTAAACACTGAAAATATTCTATATAATTGTAAATATTGGTATCCGGTGCACTGCAGTGCCTATTTTTTGTACAATACACGTTAGCTACTTCTGTGATTTGTTCGCATCTATGAATGTTCGTATCTGCGGAAATTCCTAACTCGATTGTTCGTAAGTCAGTGACGACCTGGACTGATTTATAGCAACCGTCCAGTTCACCAGGATTGTTAATTAGTTAAGTTTTCATCCCAGCTTCAGCAGGTTTCTGATCTGGATACATTACCACTAGACATGGCCTATGATATATGAAACCTTCTGTCTTTTATTACGACTGTGAAGCGTCACCAGTTGAACATTGTAGAATGGCGTGTAACTGATTTATGCACTGTTGATCGTGATACTTTGGTACTTATTTCTGCTGACCAAGTGATTGTGTATGTGTGTGTGTGTGTTTGTGAACAGGAGCAGTACTTTGCCCTGCGTCCCGAGCTCAGGAACCGTGACTTCGGGGACATCAGCGAGCGCCTGGCGGTGCGCGAGCGCCTGCAGTGTCACTCCTTTAAGTGGTATCTAGACCACGTTTACCCAGAAATGCAGCTGTCCTCACCCCAGAATAAAGCACAGCCTCCCGTCTTCTTCAACCGCAGCGTCAAGAGGCCCAAAGTGCTGCAGCGTGGACGGGTAAGAGTGCAACACACACGCACACACACACGCAGGAAAAATAAAGCCATCGACACATGAGCGTTCAGCTCCGTCTCTTCTCTCGACTACAGTCTCTAAGTCTGGCCTTCCTTTAATCTGTTACGAGTCTGCGAGACCTCGAGTTCTCTCTGCCTTTTTGCGCTGGGGGAAATGTTAATATAATATAATACAGCTTCTCCCTGTCAGTCTTCCGTCTGAAGCCACACCCACAAAACACCATGATAGACAAGGTGATGTCCTTGTCCTGTTCGCCTGGATGACACGGTACGAATGTGAGGAGTCGAGCAAGAACATACACTGCCTGTCCAAAAATAAGTCACACACGATGTCGCGTCCAGCTCATGTGTGAAAATGATTCCTCATGTCTCCCAGAACCATATGAAAATTTAATCAGGGAAGATGTGACCTGGTCATTCAGTACATTCAGGTGGTCAGCTGACTGACTGGACATGCTCTTACTTTCACTGTTAAGCACAGCACTGTTTTTTTTTATTTTTTTTATACGTGTTTAAATGATCTCCATTCATGATTATTATTATTATTTTTTTTCCCCGATTTTCTCCCTAATTTAGTCGTGTCCAATAATTTAGTCGTGTCCAATTCGTATCCAATTCCTCCCCGTCACTAGGGGGCGCTCCCACATTTAAGGCTACTACTACCACTCAGCCGGGAGGACCGAAGACTATCACGTGTTTCCTCCGAACCACATGACGCCAGCCGACCGTCTCATTTCGAACTGCTCGCTCACACACCGTTGTGGGCGGAGTAACACACTCGGAGGACAGCGCTATCCGCTCCTTCCGCTCCCAGACGCCCCTGATTGGCTGTAGAGCCGTGATTAATGTGGGAGCACCAAGTACCTCTCATCCCTCCCCTCTGAGAGAGCTCGGCCAATCAGCTCTCTCTAGACCTCCGGCTGCGAGAGGTGATGGGGCGAGTGCTTTACCACTGCGCCACCCGAAGGCCGCGTTCATGATGATAAAAAAAAAAGTTTTCCTGATCACATTTCTTCCACACAGTTGACGACTCAGCACTATCCTCTCAGGTTTTGATACCGTGTTGAAGGGTTATTAAACCGTTCCCAGTAATTTTTTATCTCCTTAGTTGTTTTCTTTGCTTGACGCAGCACATAATTTGGCCATTCTAAAATTGAGGCTTTTTTTTCGCATTATAAAGCCTGATTTGAAACTGAGAGTATTCATTCATTGTTATTGATAATTCATGTACAGTGAAATTCCTCGTCCTTACAGACGCTGCAGATGAAGAAAAAAAAAAGCCGTCCTAACTAGCTTAAAAAGAAATGAGAAGCAAGATTGTGCATGTTGTTTTTGTTATTCTGGACCGTGTTGGATTTCTTTTTAATAATGGTCTCAAGCAAAAGAAATAAACTCTTTTTAATGATGTAAACACTGCAGTCGTGCATCAACTCAGGCCAGGGCTCAGCAACCGACGGCAGCTCGGAAGATGACTGAAGTAGAGCCGATGAACATTTGAAAACTTTTCTTCATGAAGTCAAAGAGTAGCAGGTCTTTTTTTTTTTTTTTTTTTTTTTTTGCTGTGGTTTATCCAATCACATGCACCTCAAAGCATCTCATCAGAAAATGGGTAGGCTTGTATCGACTTTATATTTAGTTTTATTCCTTGTCCTGGTCTGTTTAGCACACTGACTATCTGAAACCAAAGAGATGCAAACAAACATTACCAGATTCTGCAAATAGTTCACATAGGGATCTTTTTGAAAGAAAAAGATCACCTGCTTTTTTTTTTTTTGGTTGTTCTTGTGTATGTAGAGGAGGGTGGATAGCTCATTTCCCTGAGTGTGTTACACTGCCGCGTGAGACGGTATGAACAGCAGATCACGTGACTCAGAGGAAGCACGTGTTGGCCATCACTGTAGTGAAAAGAACTCGACAAAATTTCTGTACACGGGAAATCTAGCTATGGAGACTGAAACCATTTTTACTATTATTTTAACCTGTTTTTAAGTTTACAGCTTCGAGTGGTCATTCAAGGAACTGCATGTTCTGGCACTTCCGTATCGAACTCCCCTCTCAGAACCCGAGACCCCCTCTCAGAACCGCCAGTCGATTTCTCCCTCACGCCGGGTGATGGCGCATACCGGAGACCAAATCAGACAGAAAATGAATGAATGTCGGTCACTTATCCATAATTGAGTTTTATTTGAATTGAGTTATTTTTATTTGATTTTCATCTCCTGATCACGGCCCTTGCGTTCATCAATACCCAATAAAAGCAGAGAGATGTTTTCGAAGTGGAAGCGCAGTTATCGGAGTGGTCCAGCAGGGGGCAGTGCGGTCGAGCGGGTCGCCGCTCCGTGCCGCAGGAGCGCTGATTCATGGGTACTGACCTGTATTTTTCCACTGTGCAAATCAGCAGGAGGGAGAGTTGTCAGATTTAGTCTTAATTAAGACATAAAGGCCATTAATCCACCGCGATACTTCATTGCTACTTGTAAAGGCTTGTCAGGATAATGAGCACTCGGCACAAACGCTATTGAAAAACGCCTTTCGGGCCGTTTCGAGGAATGCGCCTCACAAATGAATGACCTGAACTGGAGCTTTCAGGATGAGTTTGTGGGAGTTCTCAGTACGACACAGTCCTCCTCTCTCCAACCCTCTCTCTCTCTCTCTCTCTCTCTCTCTCTCTCTCCGTCTAGAGTGAGTTTAATCATTCACTGGAGAGGTGAAGCATTTCAAACACTTTTACCTATTAGTTCCACACAGTTGATGTTTGCCGTCCAAAGTCGAGAACTTGTATCTTTACTGAATCCACAAGGCTGGTTGAAGTAACGGACCAGTTCAGGATTTCACAAGCTACATATCGAAATCACTATCCATGGCTCAGTAACCCTAATGGAAGATGAACGTTCCTTCATTCATTTATTCATTCATTCATTTCATCTTCCGTAAGCTGCTACGGGTCACGGTGGATCTGGGGGAGCACTGCGCACGCCACAAATGACGTCAAGTCTTCTGTTCTTAAGGTCACGTCTCCTGGCCGAGTCTGAGGGAGAAAGTAATGGAGCCAGGATTGTTTTTACCTGTTTTTCCACATTAATAGTCAATAATCGATTAATCATCAATTATTAATGGTAAAAAAAAAAGTTGAGCATCTTTTTCTCAGTTTGAGTTTAATTATAAACACTTCTAGCGGCACTGTTTAAATTAATGCAGCAGAAATAGTTTAAAGCTATAGCACCTAGTACGCAAAAATGACTTTTATTGATTTTTAGACGTTCTGATGACTCTTCTGTGTGTGTGTGTGTGTGTGTGTGTGTGTTTGGGTTTGTGTCCACACAGAAAAATCCTGAGCAGAATTGCTTTCTGTTCTTTTTTTTTTTTTTTTTGTTTCCCATTTTTAATTGACCAAAGGTTTAAACAAGCCCCTTAGATTCCATCGCTAATGTGACCTCATATAAGAAGAGCTCCTCTTCCTCCTGCTTGTTGTTCAGCTCTACTGTTCTCTGGAGTAGTTAATTTACCCAGACACTGAAACTGCATGTTTGGAGAAGGAGTGAAATACAGCGCATTACTTAAGGAGTATTTCCGCCGGAGCATTAACACACAGTTCCGGGGAGCTCTGAGACCTGTATTAAGTTAAAAAAGACTAACTCTAAATAAACAAAATCGATATAACACAACGAGACTGCTAAATATTGCTCTTGTCTGTCTTTGTTCATTCAAAATCAAGGCTGATTAAAAATGCAACTGCAAATGCGCCCTCTTGTGGTGAAAACGTAAATGATATGTGAGCTACGGAAAAACATCACGCAAAACATTATCGCTTAATCTATTTTCAATCGGTTAATGATTGATTCTTAAGAATTTTTCAACATAACCTAAATCGGTGAGCCTGTAACAACCACCCTCCCCGCTTACTATGTTTTAAATGTAAATCTATGCGTTTTAATACAACCCAATCCACAAACAGTGACGCGTTGCCTTTTAAGGGAAAAAAGAAAAATCTGTAAAAGGTATTTAAAGAAAGAAAGTGATTCTGATATCATGATTTTTTGCAATACATTCTATACCATGCGTGCCTAGAAATGTTTCGGATGAGCTTTTGAACTCTGTACATCAGTTGGTTTTATTGGTGCTTTACCGGTTAGTTAGTCCTGTGTCTGCTAATTACATTAGTCTCGAGCCTGTACAGTTAACGGTATGACCGAATACACAGGCGCTGCATTTGTTTCACAAGTCCAGACTCTCTGTACAGTTCTACACAACCATCATCTCATGAGTAAATATTTCTCTCTACATTTTTAAATGTGTGTTTGTGTTTTTTTTCTTTTTTGTTTTTGTGTCTATCAGCTGCGTAACCTGCTGGCCGAGAAGTGTTTGGTGGCTCAAGGGCGGCCCAGCCAGAAGGGCGGCGCCGTCGTGTTGAGACCCTGCGATTCTCAGGACCCTGAACAGGTACACGTCTGAGGAATCGTTTTTTTTTTTTCTTTTTTTTTTTCTTTTTCTTTTTTCTTTTACCATTATTGACATTCTTTTTTTCTAAATGGAATTGGCAAAAACAGTGCTCACCAGCCAAGGGTTAAAGCGCTCAGAGAGGCTGACTGTGGCCCCATAGCCCTCTTTATCACCACTGCTCTTCATTTCCATTAAACAACATATTGTTGAGGAAACAATTCCATTTGCTCGCGTTGCTTCCACGCTCCAGCCTTGCCCCCGTCTGTAACGCTATTTTTAATTTTAAATTCGTTCGTCTATTCCTCCGC
This sequence comes from Clarias batrachus, assembly GCA_003987875.1. NCBI lineage: Eukaryota > Metazoa > Chordata > Actinopteri > Siluriformes > Clariidae > Clarias > Clarias batrachus. Next base: position 64,692 of record QMIH01002151.1, read on the forward strand.
TGCCTAAATTGCTTTTCGGAGCCTCTGCTGGTTAGACCATCTGGTTTCAGGCTCCATTTTCAGGAAGGTTTTAAAAAGCCGAGTGAGTCACGCAGCAGCTGTGCCGAGACGACACACATGCCACAGCGCCCTCTCTCTCTCTCTCTCTCTCTCTCTCTCCATTAATTACTGCATCTGTCTCTTATTTCATACTTTTCTGCCATTCTGTTCCATGCGCTTATCTCTTCTCTCTCTCTGTCTCTATACCATGACCTTCTTTCCTTCTGTGAAAGGTCTTCATTATATGATCCCGATGTCACACAATTTCATGTTTTTTTTCTCTTCTTCTTCTTTCCCACAAAAAA
>QMIH01002151.1:65059-84135 GCA_003987875.1 Clarias batrachus
TACAGTGGAACCTTGGATTACGAGCATAATTCGCTCCGGAAGTGGGCTTGTGTTCAAAACAATCGTAAACCAAATCATCATTTCCCATAAGAAATAATGAAAACTCCAATTATTCGTTCCACAGCCACAAAAAATAAATACATTAAAAATAATTAATACAATCTATAAAATGAAAATAAAGTAAATTAATCTGCACTTTACCTTTAAAAAAAAATTACAAATAAATCCTGAGAGAGTGACGCTTGGTGTCAAAATAAGAGTCGAATGCGTGGTACATGATACTCGGCGCTCGTAAACTAATACTTGCTCGGTTTCCGATTAAAATTTAATTAAAAATCTTTGCTCGGTTTGCGGAACACTCATAAACTACGTTACTCGCAATCCGAGGTTCCTCTGTATATATATATTTTAATTACTTGAACGATTAGCTGAGGCATTGAGCTCAAACGATATAATTCAAATGTATTATATAGATAGATATAGATATTTGTATATCATGTAAAACATTTGCTTGTTTTACAGTGTGTAATGATCAGCCGTAACATTTATTTTTACCAGTGGCACCTGTCAGGGGTGAGAGATATTGTATTAGGCAGCAAGTGAACAAACAGTTCTTGAAGTGTTGGAAACAGGACAAATGGGCAGGTGTAAGGATCCGAGTGACTTTCACAAGGGCAGCATCGTGATGTCGAGGCGACTAGGTCAGAGCAACTCCAAAACCCAACCCGAATCCACTGTGTTTAACCACGGAGTGAATGCATTGCTTGTGCTGGAGACTTATGTTGAGTAGTAGCTTTTATATATAGAGGAAGAGTTTACTTCACCATGTGCAATTTGAACCAGTTAATAAAAAAGTTATGTCCACTTTATGCACCACTTTCAGTACAGCCCTCATAAAATGTGAAATGGGCTTTGCATTAGCATCTTAATGTTTACAGCCATTATACACTGCTGTGCACAGTCATCCACATCCACCCCCACCCACCCCCACCCCCTCCTCCTCGAGTTGTGTGTCAAATTATGCTTGCATTACAACCCCTGGTGAAAATAACGGACTCACTTAGAGAATGTTAATGTTTTAATTATTATTATTTATTTAATTATTATTATTTATTTAATTATTATTATTTATAACAGAATGACAAAATTATTTTTGTTTGATGCACTGCAAAAAATTACATTCATTTGGCAGGATTTTTTAATTTTTTTAGCTAACCAAATCCATCCATCATTTCTTCAAATAAGTTTACATAGAAAATATTTTTTTTAAATGTTGTTTTTTTTTTTTTTTGGCTGATAATTTTGTTTCCTTCAAGAAATAAATGTCTAAAATGAGCAAAATTATCTGCCGATAGGACAAGAAATTTATACCTAATAAAGTAACATTTGCCTAGACATAAACTTAATTCTATATTTATTTTATTGTACTCTTAATGTACTTTCTCCCGCTAAGACGTGTTCTTTGCAGAAAAAAATTCTTTGATAAATAATCAATTGAAATTTGTTTAAATTTGTAATTTTGCAAAGCCGATATACAAATTCATCTTTGAATATAAATAAATATATATATTTAGACAAACCTCTCTATAACATCTTAAAATGAATGTATTTTTACTAAAAGTACTTGTTTTATTGGCAGATTCTTTCAAGAAACAAATTCCTGAAACTAGCAATAATATCTGTAAATTTTTTTTTTTTTTAGGAATGTTTGATAAAAATTGTAGTACAATTTGATTGGCTAATAGCTTGTTTTATTTGATTTATTTATAATATAAGCGTAATCTTGTATTTGGTTTGTTGTCATCTTATTTTAAGAAAGTGCAGATAAACTGTAACTATATTCAGGATATTTTTACTTGCTAAGGTGTACTTTTTTGAACTGTAGCTAAAAAAAATCTGGCTTTGTGGAACTACAAATTTAAACAAGTTTTATTTATTTATTTTATTGCAAAAAAAGGTATCTTGGCAAAGGAAAATACAATAAAAGCACAATAAGACAAATATAAGATCGTTAAGTTTATTTCCGAATAAATGTGAACTTTTTAAGCATCAGTTTATTGGACTGTTGGCAGATCAATCTTTCAGTTTTAGGAATTCATTTCTTGAAGGAAGTAAAATGATCTACCAATAATCGAATCTCATCTACCAGCAGGTTATCTTGAAACGATACGTATATTAGGAAATTGTAGTTAGATTTAAGACATTTTCACTTACTAACATCATCTTCGGCAGAGAATAACTTCCATGAATGTGTTTGAATCTGTAACTTCACAAAGGCAGAATATTCGCCTATTAAACCAAAATGGTTTCGGGTCTGTGATTTATTTCTTTGCTACGAAGTTAAAGAATTGCGTGAACATTATCGTCTGTGTGTAGCGATTCCACAGAGGATTTTTGCCGCCTTTTTACATGTATTGTAGTTCTATGTGCAGTAGATTAAAATGTTTCTAACTAGGGTTTGGTTTAGTGTGTTTTCATGCGTTTCATATTTCGCTTACAGATTAAATGGTCTTATTCTGGTTCATAGACTAACGGGCTATAGATAATGCGCTCTGCTGAAAATTACACTTTAATAATGAGTAACAATATTATATCTCGTACGTCTCTTGCATGTCTTTGCTTTGCAGGGAAAAATACATTCATTTGAGAATTAAAGGGTTTTTTTCATTAACAAGATTCCATTAGCAGAGCTTGGAAACCTGTGTTAACTTGTTAAAGTGTGCTCTCTGTTTCACTCCTACCCCAAATATGCTGTTTTTTGATTGAGACACGCACCTCCAGAGAACATTGCGGGGGAGGAGGTGCGCTTATATGAGGTCACATTAGGGGGGAAAATCTAAGTTTTAAAAATGCAGAATTGGATTGAGAATGATGACAAACATGGAATGTGTTAAAGCATGCAAAAGAGTTTTATCTTAATTTGTGAACATGATCTGTGTGTGTGTGTGTGTGTGTGTGTGTGCGCAGGAGTGGGTGTATGACGAGGAGCACGAGCTGATCCTGGCCGGGTTGCTGTGTTTGGACATGTCAGAGATCCGCTCGGCCGATCCCCCCCGCCTCATGAAGTGTCACGGCTCGGGCGGCTCCCAGCAGTGGAGTCTCGGGGTGAGACCTCCTCCTCTCCTCCTCTTCCTCTCTACTTCCTTTATCGCGAGGACCTTCTGGTCTTGCGTTCGGTACACATTTCCGCGGCATCCCTCAGAACCCAGAAAATGAATGAATTCTCAGCAGCACATTAGTTCACTTGTTCGGCAGCGGTGGTTCAGACGGTTGAGAAGGTCAGGGGTTCAAGACATCACACAGTAACACCAAGCTGCCACTGTCGAACTCTTGAGCGAAACCCTTAACCCTGACCGCGTACTGTATCCTGGCTGACGCTGCACTCTGACCCCAGCTTGCTAACTGGGATGTGCAAAAACAATAAATTAATTTTAAAAAATGATAATAATAATAATTTCTCTGTGCTTTAAGGTACATCTGACAAATAATTGCATCTTAATCTTACCGTTGGTGGAGTGGTGAACTTTGGCGCGCTCATAAGGGTAAACACGTAACTTATTGTTTTTCCGACACCTTCAGGACGGAGAAGTTCTGGGTACAGTAGCTCAGTGGTTAAGGCATTGGACTGCTGCCCAGATGGTCCCAGGTTCAAACCCCAGCATCACCAAGTTGCCATTTGTTGGGCCCTTGAGCAAGGTCCTTAACCCTCGATTGCTCAGATGTAAAAAAAAGAAAAAAAGAGAGAGAGAGAGGTAAAAAAGAGAATAAGGGCGTCTGCCAAATGCTCAAATGTAAATGCAAGTTGCACTTCGCAGTTTCTCGATAGCCTGACAAGCTGCGTTTTTAGTCATTAGTTCCTTCCAAAAGAGAAACTCCTGAGGAAAAATTCTTGTTTTTTTATTATTCTTGTTTTTTGTTTTTTATTATTGAAGAAAAATGGCAGTCCCGGGCAGCCTGGCGTGGTTTAAAAAGAAATAAAATACTTGAATGATGTCCTGTTACAGAAACCGCAATTAACTGCCGTTAAAAAAATGAAGAGATTAACAATGTCTTAACTGCAGCAGCAGGGTGATGACCTGGACAACCCAGCTGTAACCTAACGTTAGTTTGGCTCTCCTTACTAGCCAGGCTCTTACATGCTCGCCAATCATTTATTTAAAGACTCGGGTCTCCTCGGTTCGTTTCGTAACGCCAGCTCACAGTCCACTTCCCCTTCCTCCATCTGTTCATTTCACTGAGAGCTCCGTCACAGAACTCATCTCTCGTGACCTGTCGTATGTCGTAAAGCACTTCATATGTGAGTGGAGGGGCGGGGCTATTCCCAGACCTGTGTGTGTGGAAGAGCGAGCGAGGGGGGGGGGCTGAGTAAATCAATAAAATTAAATTATATTTTACTCATTTTAAATAATACACATTATGAATATCAGGTAGTGACGGCGTGTATGAGGAAACGATGGACTGCGGCGCTAGAGCTGTTTAAACAGAACTTAATTAAACTGAGGCGGAGATGTGCGTCCGGTTCTCATTCATCATTAATCAGTTACTAATTGTTTATCAATAGTGTTTGATGATCGGTTAAGAAAAATGTTGCGAGCCTACCTCTGACTGTGTACTGATACTAGACGACTTCCACAAAGGTTACATACGTGTTTAGATATCTTCATAAAGTTTACACTCCCTTTCTGTAAGGATTCCAGTTTATCTTCAGTTCTTTGAGAGTTTTTCTCGTGTCAAAACTTTGTGATGACTGTAGAAAGGAATTTCTCTGGAATTTCCCACAGGGTCAGTAAAGTGTCTGTCTGTCTGTCTAAATTAATTTCTGTCTGTCTGTCCGTCTGTCTGTCTCAATTAATTTCTGTCTATCTAATTTCTTTCTGTCTGTCTGTCTAAATGTTTTTCTGTCTGTCTCTCTATCTAAATTGATTTCTGTCTGCTTGTCAATTTTTTTCTGTTTGTCTGTCCGTCTGTCTCAATTTATTTCTGTCTGTCTGTCTATTTTTTTCTGTCTGTCTATCTAAATTTCTTTCTGTCTGTCTAAAATTTTTCTGTCTTTCTAATTGTTTTTCTGTCTGTCTGTCTAGACAGAAATCTGTGAAAGCAAATAATAAACAGCCCGATTGTGCCTCATTTCTCACTAGTGTGGGATTGATGGCCCTTTTTGGCCGCACAGCCTTGAAGTAAGCCCCGCCCCCTTGTACAAAGTGTTGTCACGCTTTTGGCCACTCCCTGTAGAAAATCCCCTATATAACGAAGAATTACTTTTGATTTAGTTAAGAATGAACATAATAGAGATGAAACACTTTGTCATGTCTTTGGAACATATTTCACAAAAAAAAAACGTGTTTTAATATCTGAAAATAAAACTGGTTTGCTGCCGGGGTCACACGAGGTCAAACGGGAATTTTAAAGGATGCAATATGAATGCGTGAATAAATGCACATTGAACGTTGATCGACGCACGTCTCCTCTCTTCCCTTCCCCCACAGAAGAATAATCGTCTGTACCAGGTGTCCGTGGGTCAGTGTCTGGCCGTCCTCGACCCGCTCAGTCATAAGGGTTACGTTGCCATGGCGATCTGTGACGGCTCTGAAGGCCAGCAGTGGCATCTAGAGGGGTGATGAAGCTCGGCTCTGAACACACACACACACACACACACACACACACACACACAGACACAAACACACACCAACCACAGACTGTGGAGTGAACTTACAACTGATATATGGCAGAGAAAAACGGACCAATACACACACAGCTTACGTTCTCTTGTCAGTTTGGCCGCCGGAGCAGGATGGCGATCCGTCGTCACGGCAATAAACACATCACCGAGCTCACATTGTGGAGTGTTCCCTCTTTATATTCAGTATACTATAACTTCTTTTTTTTTAATTTATCATTTTAAGTGGATTGTTAAACTTTTCCTTCGTTTGTACAGTGAATATTTTCTTTCCTTCACGCAGAGACAATTCAGAAATGTACATTCATCGACTCCCAGTACCGATCTCAAGACTTTTAGATTTGCATTCTTTGATATTTGTTTCAATTCTATCGAGCGTGGCATTTTGCTTTAACAGTCGAGTCGTGTTTGGTTTTGACGTTCTTTTATCTAACCGAGTCGTTCTTAAGTTCATGATGTCAGTCGTGCATGTAGAAATGAATACAGGTGAAAAGAAACACAGTGCAGAGGAGGCTTGTGCGATATTGATTTTTTTTTTTTCCTCCTCCCTGCTCACGATTTACAGTAAAAACTCATGACTCACACACACACACACACACACACACACACTAGGCAGACAGCATTTCTGGGTAACGTGAGTGTTCTGTAGTAACATTAATTAAAATACTATTAGCAGAGCTGCAGTCAGGAATTGTGAAAACTCATAATTACATTTTTTAAAGATTATAATGTTTTTATAAATGTCCAAATTGCTGGAATATTTTTTTTCTCTGTTTAAGTGTTTAAACAGCAGCAACAACAAAACAGTATTCAATTTCCAATGTTCATTAATGTTAATTATAAAATATTAGATTTGACACGTTGCTACTGTACTAATTACCTGGTGTCGACTAATATTAGACGAGTGATTAAATCCTAATCAAACACGCAATGATGGATTTTATACAATGGCCTGAGAAGGGCAAAACAAAATGACAAAACCGGAAACGAAAAAAAAAAAAACTGAAATAAAATAACAAAACCGAAAACAATATGAAAAATCAGAAAAAAAAAACTGAAAACAAAGTAACAAATCAGAAAACACAACATATTCGGAAACAAAATATTTTATAATTTATATATAATAATGTTTTTAGTTTTATTTTGTTTTTAGTTTAATTTTGTTTTTGAATTGGTAATTTTGTCTTTGGTTTCAATATTTTGTTTTTTTTGGGTTTTGCTCTTCTCTGCCACCATAATTTTGCATCACTTCAGTCTCTGTTTACCGTGACAGAAAGCAATCAAGACGGAGTGAAATAGACGGAGTGGGCGTGACTTTCGGGTGATGTCAGATCTCACGCCTGAATCATTACAGATTCATATGTTAATTCTCACGTTTTCCCTCTCTCTAGATCAGGGGTCTCAAACTCAGTTCCTGGAGGGCCGCAGCCCTACAGAGTTTTGTTCCAACCATAATTAAAAACACCTGATCCAATTAAACAGGTCATTAAGGCTTATTTGAAAACTACATAGTATGTATGTTGGAGCAGGGTTGGAACAAAACTCTGTAGGGCTGCGGCCCTCCAGGAACTGAGTTTGAGACTCCTGCTCTAGAGGAACAGGCTGCCTTTTAGCTGTGTTTTTGAGTGAGCTAGCTTAACTCGAGAATACGAAATTCTTAAAGGAAGGCGGGTCGGGTCTTATAATTAAATATAATCAGCATACAGAGTGTAAATTCATGTACGGATGAGAAGGAAAAGTCTCAGGACTATAAGAAAAAAAAAAAAAAAAGTCAGACTCAATCTGGTTTCTGTTCATTTTGGGACGCAGAACCCACATTTTTATTTTAAATCCTATGAGTAGAAATAAATTATAAATCACTTACAGGAAATCCAATAAAAAATTCAGTCCTGTGCGCACCTCAGGTATGAAGGTCTGCTCAGTTATATACATACATGCATTTATACATACATACATACATATATATATATTTTTGTTCTGCTGTGAAAGTAAACCGTTTGATTTTAAATCTGAAGTGCTGTTTTCATATCCTCTGGTCTCTTTTGTAAATGATGATCAATAAAGATCCTAAATATCTGTTTGTTTGGAGACATTTTCATTACACATGACATTATCATTGCTAAGCACTGCAGGAGTGCAATGTTTAAATAAAAAAACAAAAGCTAATCTAGATTTAATATTTAAAAATGAACTACAAAGTAAGGGGGGGGTTAAGCATAAAATTTTAACAGCAAGTCAGATGTTTACAACAACAAAAAAAAGCTTAATTGAAAGAAAATACTTTTGTAAAGGTTGTTACAGTGGAGCAACTGGAAAAATGTTCATGCTGATGAGAAAAAACAGTAGGGATGTGGAGCGGACTGCTAGGAAGCGCAATAACCATGAAAAAAGAAGTGACAGTACTTGAGGTAAAAAGATGGCAGACATTTATCGTTTTTTTTNATGCTTTACGTTGTACATTTATGTCAAAGGTGTATAAGTCTCACTTTGTTGGACTTACGAACAAATCCAACTTCTCCCGGAATCGAACTCGTTTGCAAGTCGGGGACTTACTGTATTGTTGAACTTTATCATAATACTGATATAAAAAAATATCTTAAAAAAGGTTAAAAAAAAAAAAAAACGCCAACAGGTGGTCATGTCACCTTTAACCTCCAGGGGGCAGCAGTGTGACAAACCTCTGATCCTTAATCCTCATTAACTCATAAAAGGTGATTGATACACAGTGGATATTTTATTCAAAACCATGACTTTTGACAACCTACAAAAAGTTCAGTCTTGTGTGTAAAATGCGAGTGTGAGTGCTGCTTAAATCCCACCAATAATAAGCTGCCAAACTCGCATGACTACACAGGAAATCATGGTGATGGTGAAACATCCAGCGTAAGAAATCTCCTTGTTTCCTCAAGCTCACATTGAGGAACATTTGAACATTTCGTTGAATGTTTAAGAATTTTCTTTAAACGCAGGATAGTCACTTGGACCGTTGTTCTATAGTGATTATAACTTGAACGCACAACCTTCTGATCGACTCCCATGTGTTGACATGTTCAACAAGTTCAGGAGATCCGTGGTGGAGTCTCATTCCCTTTGCAAGTCCACCAGAGCAACTTGGCTGTAACTCTCACTATGAAGCGTGCTGCTCTGCTATTGGAGATGAACTGCTTGTGCCAAGTATTACACAAAAGTATCTCATGAGTAGCTGGCACATTATATCCATCTGCAAATGTTGTAACAGCAACATAATTACACCTTAGAGAGAACTTCCTTCATCGTCTGAAGTCCCTGGTATGTACACGGCTCGTAAACAATCCTACAGGGAGACGCGTTGAGCTGAGGAAGCTGTCAATATTTGTCCAAACCATCTGGTCTCCGCTAATCCGTGTGCCAGGTTCCTGTTCGTGGACTTCAGTCTCTTTTGTGCTGTAACTGAATATTGTAGCTTTGAGTGCAATATTGTGATGAGACTAAGGGCATAACTCTGCTAACCAGCTCACCAGCTCACACAGAAGTAGAAGACTTTCCTTGACAAACCAGTTTGAGCAGGACAAAGCAGTTACTGAAGATGGAGGGATTGATGGATGGAGAGAAAAAAGGAAGGAAATATGGATGACTGGTTGGACTGATGAATGGAAGGAAGGAAAGGAGGGTAGATGGATGGGTTATTGGTTGGAGTGAAGAATGGATAGAAGACATGAAAGACAGGATGAATGGATGGAGTAAAGAAAGGATGGGTGGATGATTGGCTGAATTGGTGGACTGAATAAATGAAGGATGAAAGGATGGTTGATTGATAGAAAAGAAGGAAGAATGTGTAGGTTATTGGAAGGATTGGATGGAAAGAACATTGGATTGACAGTTGGATGGTTGATTGGGTGGAAGGAAGGAAGGAAGGAAAAGGTTACCCGTGTTATCCGCTGTTACCCGTGTTGGTACTCTGCAAAGGTTAATGCACAATACTTTGGTGACCACCAAGGTGCTAATCGTGTACCACAGTGGCACCCAAACTTCAGCAGGTATCTAATATACCAGTAGTATATATTAACATGTATAGCATGGTAGTGTCTACAAACATACACCGTAATCAATAGCTGCTGCTTCAATAAGAGTTAATACGGTGTAAACTCCAGCATGTACCACTGCGCGCCCAAACAGTCCTGAACCCTGACCGAGTTACTGAGACGTACAGAAACAAGACGTACATTAAAACCCACTCAACTCTGGCATTATGCACGTTTGTAAAAAAAAAAAAAGGAAAAGAAAGAAATTAAATAAAATGCACACCGATGCAAACACCACTTACTTGCAGCTAAAGCTCCTGCTTATTATTTCTCAGAGAAACGATATGATAAATGTTCTCCCGCTGAGCGTCTGCTAGCAGTGAAGGGCATAACGTGATGTGAACTGACTGATGGAAGCCAGGCCACTTTATGTAGAGCTAAATTATTTTAATTAAATAAATGTTCTTGATAAAAGCCATAGGTATGCCCCCCCCCCACACACACACCCCAATACTACCACAGCCACAATCATCACAGTACCTACCCTGGCACTTTACAAAGTCCTATGGTGCCAGTTATGGTAATGTCTGAAGTGCCATTACTACACCATTACACTATTCAATTGAATTTTATTTGTATAGCATGTTTAACAATGGTTATTGTAGCTTTATATAAGCTTTACACAATCAAAAGAAAATTCTGAAAATTTTCTCAAATTTATTAAGCTGTGGGCGTCGGTAATGAGGAAAAAACACCCTAGCTTATTCTAGGAGGCGGGGTACACGCACATACACACACTCGTACATACTACAGGCAATTTGAGATCAACCTAATCTGCGTGTTTTCGGACTGTGGGAGGAAACCAAAGTACCCGGAGAAAACCCACCAAGCACGAGGAGAACATGCAAACTCCATGCACACAGACCCCAGGCGGGAATCAAACCTGGACCCTGGAGGTGCGAGGCCACAGTGCTAACCACTACACCACCAGGGTGATCAGATTAAAGATTGAAATAATAAATGGCAAAATTCATAGCACAATTCGTGAGCACAGTAGAACAAAACCCATCTTGGTATTGATGGCATTAAACACGCCAAACCACAAGTCAATAATTTACAGGGTAGAACGATTATTAGATCATAACTCTGATATTTTAAGTAAGCTTTTTAAAAAAAACTATTATTAATACCAAGTAGGCCTTCTTCAGACTAAACTAATTTGCTTGTATATTTCTCAGAGAATACGAAATGAACTGGGTTAAGGTGTTGGACCGCTGATCAGAAGGTCCACATTGAATCGATTCAGAGAAATTGTTGCCTCAAGAAGGAAAATTGTCTCATCATGTGTGCACGTCTAAGGTTTAACTTTATAGTAAAAACCTTCAGCTGTCCATTTCACTCAGACAGATATTCATTTGAAATGTTACTTTTTTTTCTTTGATGTTTTTGCTACATTATTATAAAGACCATGATAACTTCAAACTGGTACTGAACATCATGTAATCACTATAAACTCATTCTGATTTCTCTCATCTCCAGGATGGACAACAACGAGAGCATGTGTAAAGATGTAAAATATTTATTTTTGTAAATATTCCTAAATCTGATTCCACAAACTCCAAAAAAACCCATTACACTTTTGTATACTTCAAAAAAAAGGCTTCATTTTTGACATTTTGTATACTACTGTACAGGACCGAGAAATGACAAATACTGTTAATAATGTCTGAATATTGTACAAGAGCGGGGGAAAAAATATCCAAGAAACAAATTTCATTACAACCAGTCATTGAGAAATTATGTACAATTTGATTCATTCAAAATCTGTTTTTTTTTTGTATGTTTTTTTTTTTTTTTAAACACATCATGCCATTTATATTACAAGCTCAGGACTTTAAGTATACCAACAAAATGTAGTCCAACAATTTTTTTGTTGTGCACACATCAAAAACTTCATTTCAAACCGGTAAGCAAAGTGCTCGGACCAGGTTTCGAATTCTTTATTAAGCTCAAAAGAAAAAAAAAAAATGAGGGAAAAGAAAGAAAAAACATCATACCATGATTTTTAAACTAAACACTAAACAGCATCTTTCTTAAAATAATGTAAACAACCGAAAAAAAGAGCATACTTTACATTTCTTAATGTCAAAGCAAACATGAAAGGCAATTAAGAATTCTCTTCAAAGCTCATGGACACTACACACAGTTACTAAAGAAGGAAAGGAGAAAAAAGAAGAAGGAAAAAAAAAAGCAGTCCCTTGTGCTCGCTCAAGTTTCTTGAATCGGTTCGCACAAATTCTAAAGAAAATTCACAGCCCGCTTCTTCGCTGATTAACAATTATCACAATCGCTGCATAACTTGATTGCAGAAGTAGAAGAAGAAATCAAAATGTGTAAAAAAAAAAAGAAAAAAAAAGCAAATGAAGGTACAGAAGATTCTTCAAGTGGTCAGAATTTTAGACAATATTCACTCTACATTCTAAATACAACAAAAATACTCTGAATTCATTTAATTTCTTTCATTTTCTTTTCTTATTTTTGTTTTATACAGATTCTGTACAGTTTTATACAACACATAAACTCTCGAAATCTAAATCATATCCAGGCATCCTTAAATCTTTAAATACTCACTGTATTCTTTTAAACTCTTGTTTAATTTTTCAAATTTAGGAAAAAAAAAAAAAAAATCACCCAAACAAATAGCTCTAATGAAGTTAAGGTAGCATTTGGTCAAATATTTCTATTTTATTTATTTATTTATTTATTTATTTATTTATAATTTTAGACGGATATTTACATATTTTATAAAGTAACATGTTCTGTTCAACCTGCAGCCTTCTGAAGCAGCTTGACGTTCTTCGTTTTTTTGTTTTTGTCGACATTCTTAAAAAATAGCTTCGATTCATAATAAATACAAAAAGTCGCCTCTTATTTTACAGAAATCATAAAACAAAGGAAAAAAAATAAACTGACTCATGGAATCAAGTATTTTATTAAACCGTATTTTTTTTGTTGTTGATGTTTTAGTGCAAGTTAATAATCCCTTAGCTTTATCCCTAAGGAAGTCTTCTCAGTACATTCCTTGTTCAGTGGTGTCTACATTTCTGTATTTATATCTCTCTCTCGCTATATATATATATAGATATATATATATCTGTATAGATTTATTTATTTTTATCCAGAGGACCCGCCTCTTTATAATCTAAATAAGGCTGTGGCCAGCACGATCTCATCCTGGTCAGCTGGTGAGATTTTGAACCCCACGCACATTTTTCTCTCATCGACGTCGTGTCAGAGTGAAAAAAAAACAAAACAAAAAAAAGACGTGCTGTTTCTGCAGAAGGACCAGTGTGTGTATGTCTGTAAGCATATGTGTGTGTGTGTTTGTGTGTACATCCTGGATTTCACCACCGCTTTATTACCCTTCCCTCACCTGGCCACATTTTTCTTTTCCCCTTCCGAACCCGACCTCCACTAACCCTGACAGTTCTGCGGTCTTATTATCTATTGACAAATAAAAAACACCACATCACTTCCTGTTTAGAAACGGGCCTAGAGGGGGAGGGGGGATAAGTTCACAAGGAATGCATATGTGTGGAGAACATTCTGCCTGTCCGCTCCGATTCAGTTCATCCATTTCCTGCAGTTTACCGCGCCACAGTGACAAGGAATCTTATGCTGGTCATCTTCAAAGTCGAATTTGTAGTCGTAGCACAACTGGGGAGAGGGAAAGGAAAGACAAGAGGATTAACAGTTAACACTTAAAGAGTTTCTTGTGCCACAAGGGACACTCCGAGGTAAGAAAATCCCCTTAAGCATGATTCGTTCCGGAAGAGTGCTTGTACATCAAAACACTCGTATATCAAAGCCTGTTTAGAATTCGCCCCATCAGAAATAATGGAAACTCAATTCGTTTCACAACCCAAAAATATTCATGTAAAAATAATTAATACAAAGTGAAATTAAACCAAATTAACCCGCACTTTACCTTGAAAAAGAATCATGACTGAAGTAAGAGGAGAGGAGGATGGATGGGGACTACTGTAGGACGACTTTCACATACACACACACACACTAATAGAATCGCTGCTCTGTTGAAAAACCTCTCTAATGACATTTGAACATAAAAAAAACCTCCACACACTCGTGCGCACACGGTCACAATGTAAACGGAACACACGCACGGAAACATCGGCTCAGTTGTGATCATGCGACACTCGGCAAAGCGCGTACATACTTCAGTGCTCGTATATCAAGACCTCGCTCATTGTGCTTGTCTTGTAAAACGCTTGCAGACCAAGTTAGACATAATTCAAGGTTACACTGTATTTTATTTCATTTGAGCTTTGTTCTCTTATACCCTAGCAGTCGCTACATTAGAACATTCTGTGTAAGACCTGGCACAGGTTTTACTCTGGATACCCGTCCTGTCGCAACGCTCCCATTTCCTAACCAGGCTTGGAACCCGCACCGTATGCAGCGGCTGGGTTATAGGGTTAAGGGTCATGTCCAAAGACCCTGAAGTGGCAATGCAGTGATTGAGGGGCTCAAACCCCTGACCCTCCAATCAGCAACCCAGAACCCCAAGTGCCTGAGCCAGCGCTGCTAAAGAAACACAGGATACAAGGTTTATAACGGAAGCGCCAAAATGTGCGCGGTGACGTGATCGTTTTTACAAATGAATGCTACGATTATTGCTTTAATTATGAAGAGAGATCTTGTCTGCTACCATTTTCAAATGCCAATGAGGGCATTATCACACTCGCACTGCTTTCACGCTGCTTCCATTTAGCGACACCCCCAAAATACCGTCCCTACAGAAACAGAATACACTGATCTGTATTATTATATTATTATTGTAATTATCCAGCTCCAAATAGGATAATCAGGAAATAAAGTAGCTAATAAAAGCATTAGAATTACATCATAGTTCTACAACTTTACTGACGAGACTGAGCTCTTACTCCGACAGTGTGGTCTTACAGCAGCATCAGCAGCTCACACTCCAATTCCCAAACTCCTCCCCACACCTTTTCTTGCTTTCTTTCTTCATTGTTTGAAATGTGTGCACCTTGGTATATATTTTTATGCCGCGCGTCCCTGTTTATTTTTGACCTGAGCCGGGTGGGTCGGGGATACGAGGAAATTGACTCACTGCTTTACAACCTGTGCTCCATTTATCAGGCAGCTATTGCTGTATGCCAAATTTAAATAAAAAGATTTTGGGGGGAAAAAGTAGGGTTAATCAGGACTGCCTTCCTAACATTCAACTGGAAAACCTGGCGATAAATCTGCAGGGTTTTAAAGCTTATTCTAAGCAGTAAATTATGAAACTCTGGTGGATTATAACTGGTATACATAAAGCTCAAATATTATATTCCTTTTAACGAAATACAAAACATTTCCAAAATGTGGTATTTGTCTTTTTCCATCTGAAATATAGCTCAGATCTTATATCTCAAATGTCTCTCGAGACACTGACTTGCTAGCCAATCATAAGGCAGGAAGTGGGGTTACTTTGAAGACCGTGCCCATGGGTCGAATTGGCGGCAAATTGTCTACATCATGCCCCTTATTTCTTTGCTTCTTGCCCCGTAAAAGTTACAAGTAGAACTCTTAAGGAATAAAACCGAGTTCGTTTATAAAATGTCAGCTTAGAATTTCGCGCTGCTCCAGCAGACGTACCTCCTCCCCGCGCTGAATCCTGCGGTTGGAGCTGATGATGATTTTGTGGCCTCTCTCAAAGGTCACGGCCTCTGCTATGCAGTTGGGGGCGCAGGAGTGGTTAATGTATCTGAGGAAAGAAATCGTGATGTAACGATGAGAGATGCACAAAAACGGAACGCATGATCTGTATGCGGATGATGCTGAATTGTACACAAATGGCGTCTATTTCCTCCATGTATGGAGACCTTCGGGACAATCTGTAATAAATTACTCCACAGCTGCTGAACTAATCAGATGCAATACATCGACAAATGTTAAGGTAGATAAATGAGCTGTACAGCCTTTCACTGATGTTTATCCACTCAGCATCAAAACCTACCGTGCAGGTCCTCCTGTTATGGTGGCGTCTATTACATGCTCACTGTCGATGCGGAACATGTAAACTCCGCGGTTCTTAAAAAACAAACAAACAAACAAATGAATAAATAATTGGAAAGCCCTAAAACAAGAATCTCTTTGAATATGAAAAATTTTTTTAACAGTGTATACACACCTGTGATTCATACATCTTCTCTTTGCGGTTTGCCACCTCGTTCCTAATGATGGTTCCGATGTACTCGATCACCATGGTGTACTTCTCAATGTCTCGTGCAGCGTACAGCCCCAAGCCCTGCAACAAGCACCGCCTCGTTCACATGCACTCAAAACTGGGTTCTAATATCTGATGAATAGTTGCGTCTCATCTGCGTTTACCTGGATGCGTGAACGAGCCAGGTAGACGTTGGACTTCCACTCGGCTTTCATGCGTCGGTACTGAAAGGATTTGGAGTGCACAAACTGTTTACTGTAGGGGGCGCCGGTGAGCTCGGACGGACTCCCGTTGGTCTGCAGGGTTTTAACGAAGCAGCCGCTGGTCAGCGTGTGAGGTCTATAGGAGTACAGACATGATCACAGTGAAATGCACTGGGGTGGTCAAGACCGTCAGCACTCGAGGTCAGGTCAGGTCGAGGGGGGGGTTAGGCAGGGACAAACTGGAGCTAAGAGACATGTAATGTTTTAGACTAAAGCAGGAATATTCAACTCAAATCTGTACCGTATCCCGTACCATATAAAAAGCTGGATAAGTGACAAAGATGACTGTATCGTTACAACAGTTA
The DNA here is from genome assembly GCA_003987875.1 of Clarias batrachus. NCBI lineage: Eukaryota > Metazoa > Chordata > Actinopteri > Siluriformes > Clariidae > Clarias > Clarias batrachus. Next base: position 81,562 of record QMIH01002151.1, read on the forward strand.
TTTTTATTACATTTACAGCAGACACGCGTCTGCAGAGTGACTTACATTTTTATTTCATTATACATCCGAGCGGTTGAGGGTTACGTTGCCCAGTGGCAACTTGGGGGTGATGGGGTTTGAACCTGGGACATTCCAAACCACAGTCCAGTACCTTAAACACTTGGCTACCCCTAGCCCTATTTCAGCAAGTTCAAGTTTATATTCAGATGCAATGTCCATGTCCAGACTTTTCTCCAAAACCTTCTTTCCTAACTTCTCTAGCTGTCTCTGGCCCCGAAACCATCCTTCAGCTAACGAAATAACATACAAGTATGACTCATACATGTTATTTAGGGGCATGCTCCGGTGACTGGCACCAGGACGGTAGTGGCAGATCCTGTGGGTGCTGTGGGTTGCAGGGTGGGGCCTCCATTGGACTTGTTTGTTGATCAGAATTGGGTTCTGGGGTGTTTGAAGGCTGGGTCAACAACCTGGTGAACTTGGGGTTTCTTCAGGTACTACGGGTTTTCTCCCACAGTTGGCGTTCGCCAAGTTGCCCGTAGCGTGTAAATGTTGACTGGAGGTCCTACCACGGTTGCAAAAATGGGAACAAATACAATGGTGACCATTGGCCTCCACGGTCCCTAGCTGGACTACAGACGTTCGTGGATGGATGATGAATGGATTATATTTTTCATAGTTTGCGGTTGCGGCCAAGTGTGTAATTGTATGCTTCTCAGTATACAATTACACTTATATTTCTATTTGAATTATATTTTATTGTAACCTTCGTAAATTTGTACACTCCATTTGTTCACGATGGCTGATTGGTGTGTATGTGATGGAGAAATGAATTGGTTGTGCTGGGGTACTTCTGACTGCCTGGTTCAGTCCAGTGAGACACATTTTCCTGGATATGATTCCGGATCGCGGCCTGCCAGTTGCCAAGCCCTGAACTCCACGATGATCCATCAAGCCCCTCTCAAGCATCGCTGTGGTGCGACCAGGACAATAAATCCTAATGAACTGAAATGAAGACTTGATCCGTGTATGATTTAATCCCTGTTCTGGATCTTTGTGACCTGCTGAGAAAGCTGACGGAGCTCTGGCATGAGCTTAAACGTTTGTTTATCTCCCGTGTTGGAGAATCATTTTTCTTTTATCTAAACTAATTAGTACTGAAATAACAATATTTGCTGTGATACACACGTCAGGCTTATTTTCATGCACTTCTCAACTGAGTATCTATTTACTGATTCATTATAAGGACATAAAATAAATAAATAAATAAAAAAAAGAGCAAGCCTGAGCAGCTGGGTGTACTGTAGATGCTGGAAGACATGCAGGACTTGAAACAGCTGGGGTGTACAGCCCATGGGGAAAAAGGTAGAGCAAAAGAAACAGAGAAGCAAAAGGCTCGAGTCCTACAGAATACCTTAACACACACCTCTTGACATGTGTGCAAGCTTTGGGCTCGGATCGGGCGCACCCAGAGGGATTGATAGCCAGCGGCAGCTCCATCAGAGGATTGCGCCCGTAACGGAACGTGTAGCCAGAACATGCCTCCACTCCGGGCAACTAAAACACAACACACATACACACAAAAAGTGGAAATGATCTAGATGTTACAGAAATCTTTTTACTTGGTTGACAGGGATAGGAATTACAAGTCACTGATCACCATTCAGGCTTAAACTACACCACTTACATCCATTATTACAAACACACCCAAATAAATCGGGTCCGGTCTTTAAATATATCTTAACAGTGTCACTTTTTCACATTTGTCTTTGGCTGTGTAAGTCAGGCTGGCAGTCGTACCGATTCCACGATCCTGGTGACCGCAGGTACGGTCAGTCCGAACAGATCTTCTCCCTTCAGGTAAACGGGGAACAGTTTAAGGATGCCCGTCTCATTTCTCTTCTCGGCCACCGGCTCCAGAACCTTATCCCACACACCTGTAGAAAAGGACAAGTGTCTCGGTTTAACCTTTAAAAGCACACGGCTTTAATCATTACATGTTTTTCATCCCCAGGTTAATCTTTCCAACTTATTCACTGCAATCTTTAACCAATATCGACGTATTCGGTACCCATTTCAATCGGGATTTCTTTTGGAGTAAAGTAGTTTCAAGATGCACGTCGTAACATTTCATAGTGTCTTTAGACTCATTCTGAAGGCTTTCTGGTGGATCTGGAGATTCATCGTTACTTCGAATGCACTTTCAAAACCCCTGTGTGGCACAAATCAGCTGCTCTAAAGCCCTCACTTCAACATGTTAACTGGTTTAATTTAATCAGGTGTGTTGGAAGCAGAGCTAAAAGCATAATGTGTGTGTCCATAAGAAAACCACTTAAGGACTTTGGACCGATGGAAACAGGTCATGTGATCTGATGAGACCAGATTGAGCCTATTACAGAGTGATGGGCGTGTCAGGCTAGCATGTGACAAGAAGGGACGCGCATAAATCGATGCACCCATCATGCATAGGGTCCACTGTACAAGCCTCTGGAGACAGTGTTATGATCTGGTGTTGCTTCAGTCGCTCAGGTCTAGACTCAGCAACGTTATGTGGCAATAAAATGAAGTCAGCTG
>QMIH01002152.1:68421-84071 GCA_003987875.1 Clarias batrachus
CAGGACAGTAGGAGGAGGAGCTTTTGGACTTCAGAACGGTAGGAGGAGCTTGTGCACTTCAGGACAGTAGGAGGAGGAACTTGTGGACTTTAGAATGGTAGGAAGAGCTTGTAGGTTTCAGAATAGTAGGAGGAGCTTGTGGACTTCAGAAGAGTAGGAGGAGCTTCAAGGTTTCAGAATAGTAGGAGGAGCTTATGTATAATTTAATCTTCATCCTCATGGATCTGTTGTTATGTCTGTTGTCTTTATTTGTATTATTTATTTTTCTTTTGTTTGTTGCACCTTTTCCAGTTTTTCTCTGGTTTCATTTCTTCTTTATTGACTTTTTTAGTGATCAGACTTTGTGTCGTTCTGTATGCAGACCGTGTGAGTCTCGCTCTCTCAATCCTCAAGAGCCGAAGCTCTAAAGGTCTCCGACGAGAACAAAGTGAAACACGGAGCCTGTCAGGACTGTTAATATTAAGGGCTCTGCTGTAATCCGTGTTAAGCGAACAGAGAGAGCTTTTACAGACAAATTAGAGCCGATAAAAATCATTTTCAGTCCCTTCAGAAATGTTTAGCTTCAGTGAGTCAAACGTCTCCTACTGCAGGGTTTCCTTTTCTTCATTAGCTCTGCTACACGTGATGTCACACTAATGATGTCATGACACCTATTACACTGGAGGCAAGGGTGCCGGAGGTGGTGTGTAAAGCCATTAGGTTGAGAGTGATGGATGAGATCAGCGCCCGATGTTTTAAACATCGTCTGTTCCAGCAGAGACATCTCCTTCATTTCACTCTTACACTCGTTTCTGTGCTTTGGTCTCTCTAAGGTGTTGGTGTTTATTTCTCATCTGTGATCAAATATTTCTTGGTCTTGTCCCAGTCATTTAACGCAGGACAAATGGACACGCAGCAGCTTCGATTTTCCTATGAAGCAGGACGTTTGTGTCATGTGATTGGGAGATCAGATATTCCATCTCACATGGGTTTTTCAGACCATTATCACCCGGCAGATGTTGTGTGTTATGTGAGGTTATATGACGGTTGTTAGGACCCCATCAATCACCCTGTGGGATCAGGCTCTTTTTATTGACAATTTTTATTTTGTTGTTCCTCCTAATGTTCTCCCAGTGATGATTCCACAGAGATGACATGATGCAACCCATAGCCGGAAAAGAATGTAAAAAACATCCTTCATGCAGGGAAAATTATTTCTACAAAATAATAATAATAATAATAATAATAAAAAAAATACTTTGTATATATATTGCTGCACAAAGATACAAAGTGGAGAAATAAATGTTTAAATGTCAGTGAAGTTCACACCAGTCACTGGAAAAGATCAAGAACCTCAGATGAATGAAGGAGCTGTTTCTGCTATAACCGGAGTCGAGTCTCGGTGATGGACGACTTTTAGACAATAACAAATGACGCTCTAAATGACTCGGCACACACTCGGCCCGTCGGCCATTTAATAAATGTCGTTATTAATAAGGAAGCGCAAATACACAGCTTAGTCAGGCTGTAAATCCAGTAGTGTAAACTGTAGGCCTGCAGGGGAAGCCAGGGAGAACAGGATCCTGGCTGGGCGAATAATTTCCTGCACAGGCAGAAGAAAGAAGCGCTGCTTGGTGACAAGGATACCTCCACTTAGGCCAAACAAGCTGCTGGTGTGCAGATGAAGCCATTTGTTGGAAAGGAAAAGGCGAAAGAAGCTCCTGGATAGGAAAATGAAGCCATGTCAAAACTCTTAAATATTTTCCTTCTAAGAAGCTTTCACTTAATGCTAATGATGGTAGCTGTGTCACCAACATAACTAATAACATGTGTGAACTCTAGGAACAGATCCATCAACCAAATCTTATGTATCAAATGTGTGTGTGCGTGTGTGCGTGTTGGTGACATGAACAGTTTTGTTTCAATTTCTGTGATCTGCTGATCACAAATTTCTCCTAAATTCAAAATATACCTATTGTTATTTAGAAAGAATATTTAAGGGAAACGACATCATCACAACACCTCAGAATAACCCAGGATCATGCCGAGCTTTAATAACTCAAATAAACCTAAATGCTAATCGATTGTGAACAAATGGTGTTAATGCTTTGGCTAATAAATCAGTATTTGGTGAATAATAACCTGATGTACAGTTTCAGCTCTGAGGTTCAGTTCCATGTGCTTTGTCTCTCCACCGGTTTTTCACGTTGCTGTTGGGGAACTGTATACACCACAAAAAAGCCAAGAGCTCAGATTTACTCGACAGTTTGTGAGCCTCCGTCTTCCTCTTGATGACGTTCCAGACGTTTTCTGGAGTAAATTGCAGTACTCTCTTATTTCTTGCCATAGCTGTATATACAGTGTGTGTATGTGTGTGTGTGTGTGTGTGTGTGTGTGTGTGTGTGTGTGTGTGTGTGTGTGTTTGGAAGACAGTATTTCCTACAACAACCTGCGGAGTAACTTCAACGAACGTTAACATTAGGAATTGTTAAATTTATGTCGATACTGTTCTTTTGTTGGTGTTCAAACCTCCGCTTTCATGCGTTTTCTCACACGTCCCCTGAAGCAGAGGATTTGCCCAGTGTGGAGCTCGGCCGCTCTGTAAATCTGCCGCTTTCTTTTTTGTGTCACTAAAATAAGACAAACTCAGCAACTTTTTCGCTTTGACATGGTGGATTGTGTCCTTCAGCGAAACGCTGCCATTTCTGTCGTTCTCATCATTTCTCCTCAAATACACTCGCTCCTTATCTAGACTCCCCTCCGTGCATGTGTGTGTGTGCGTGTCTTTATGTGAACTGTGTTGTTTTTTTGTCAGCAGTGAATTTAATTAAGCAGATGCCATCTATGCAATTAAACATTTTACTTATTGCTCCTCTTTGTCAGAAAATTTGTCCTTTTGAATTGTGATGAATGTGTGACATGTGAGAGATAAACGCATGTGTGGAGAGGAACACACACACACACACACACACACACAGATTTAAATTGTATTTAATGTTGAACATAACTCCAAGAAAACACATCATCAGGGACAAGATGTATGCTCAGTCAGTACTGGGTCACACTGTGTGTGTGTGTGTGTGTGTGTGTGTGTGTGTGTGTGTGTGTGTGTGTGTGTGTGTGTGTGTGTGTAGGAATGATTACATGTTCACTTAAGGCCTTTCAGGAGCAATATAAACTGAATAACATTCAAGAAATATGACTGGGGAGAGCATAAGAGCGAGAGAGATAGAAAGATGAAAAGAGGACATGTGAGAGGACAGAAATGAAAGGAACAAGAGGATATAGACAGAGAAGTAAAGGGAGAGACAAATGATGAAATGGCGAGAAGAACATGTGCTCGAGGAGAGGATGATCGGGATGAAGACCAATGAGAATAGAAAGCATTTACAGCATGATATGGAGGAAGATGATGGGATAAAAAAAAAAAAACATCAAAGGCAAAAAGAGATAGAAAGGACATGAGATTAAAGAGAGGTGAAGGAGGTGATAAAGCAGTGGAATAAGAGGATGGAAAGAGTAAAGAATGAGCTGAAGACATACAGTACGTGCGACTGAGTAGGGATGAAGAAGAGGATGACCGAATGGACAGAGTACAGACAAGCGGATGAAATGATATTATGATGTAAATTTGATAAAGGCACCTTACTGCTATAGCACCTGCTCGGTGAAGGTCAGGTCCAATGTCATTTGGCTAGAAGGCATGTGATGGACAGTCTTACTTGGATTAGCTGTTGCATCACTGAGGAGAAAAAAAAAGCTTCTTTGTAAGATGGAGAAGGTCTGGACTAGATGTAGCCCACCTTAAATCCCACAGTGAGGGACCCACTCCAGCACCCAATGTCCTGCTACAGGGTTCTCACAGGAGATGCCTCAGGTGGATGTTGGAATCCTCACCAGTCCCAGGGCCTTGCAGCTGAGGTTTTACCAGTGGGTTAGATGGTTGCTGTGGAATTCTGAATTGCAGGAAGGACAATTTTATTCTGTTTATACATGAAAGATTATTAAAGAGATCTTGGTGTTTTTGGAGACGGTGAAGCAGGTTCATGAGGGAAGTTCCTACTGATTCACTCCTGGATGAAGAAAAATGACCAAAAGCCTGTTTTTATTCCAGAAACAGACATAGACTCTGCCCAGGACTGTCCTGGCTACCACTGTCCTGGTGTTGATATCGCTCTGGAAAATCTGGGCTCAGTGTAAGTTTTCACCTGCGGCTGGGTGGTGGATCACTACAGCCTTCTTTGTGCTGATGGTGAAAACAAAGTTATTCACATTATGGGTGCAGTGCAGTTATTGACCAACATAACATCTGTACTGACCTTGGTTTTCACAGTTTACCATCTAAGTGATACCTGATATTGATCTGGGTATGCTAGTTTGCCAAAAAAGTGATTTCCTCTTAGCAAAGTAAACACAGGCCTCCCTCCATTATTCATTTCCTTGACAACCTCAGAAGGAACCGTACCCAGCATCCCTTTCACATCTAATGGTGTTGTCTTCTCTGTGCAGGAGAGCTTCATGTGAAATCATTGAACCTCGTCTTCCTCCTTGTAATTTTATGGCAAGTGAATAAATGGGATTCCTGCCAGCCACAAAAAGCTAAAGCTAGCCAGGGAGTAAGAGAGCAGCTTCTCCAGCCCCTCACTATACCATGGGCTTCATTTCAACAAAGACTGTCCCAGTCCCTCCCACTTCTGAACTGGAAAAGAGACGTTACTTACTGAATGCCAGTGCCAAAACCCACATTCACAGCCAGTCACAGAAGCACTTTCAGCAACAACACACATCTGATAACGTTATGTCGTCTTACACAACACGCCGTCTCTGTAGTAATCACTTCTAAGTCCTTCTGAATCGCCTCTGAACCGTCCGCGTCGTTCTGTTCGCGGCTAACGCTTAGCTACAAAGCTAACTAGCATCTAACACAAGGCTAAATCCCAAATCATGATAATGTCATGAATCATGAATCATGACATCATCATAAATCAAACATCTGCAAATGAATAATTGCTAGGTTACTATTAAAACTGTGTGATAAAGCAACAGGCAATCCAGTGAGTCATCAAGTGATCATCTTTCTGTTATTTTTGATGCTGAAACCTAATTATTATTGCGGGTTAATGCGTTAATGCGCTGCTGTGATTGGTGTCTTGGAAGTGATGTGTCTGGTCTGTATCCTGAGCCACCTGAGTGTATGCACACCTGAAGTATCATCGCTCACCGATTGCCACATGACTGTGGAGGTGGACTGCTTGCACAAAGCCTTAGCTTCTCTCTTTTCTCCAACACCAGTTAGATCAAGTGGCAAGACAATGTCAAGATGAACAGATCTTGAGCCAGATGCACTGGATGACTATGGTGTCCAAGGGCCTCAACTGGACTCCACAGTTACTGGGCGTGTCTATGTTGCCTATTTGACCTGTTACTGGTTTCCACTGCACAGTCTGATGAATCCAGTCTTTGCAGGCTCAGCCTGTCAAGCCCAAACTCACCACAAGTGGGCCCTGGGTAAAGCTGTATCAGAGATGTCCTACTAGATGAAGACCCCAGGACATGCTGGAGACATTATATCTCCCAGTCATCTTGGGAGCGTCTATTAATTCTCCAGGAAAAGCTGGAACGTGAGGCGTTACCACACACAGCTGGAAGGATTTAGAAATGTAAACAAAAGAATGGATTAAAAAAATAAACGAATAGACAGTTTTATGGAGGAGAAGATAATGTAAAGAGAAAAACCCGGAGACTCAGAAATGAGATTAATCAGAGTGCAGAGTGGTGGAAATGTGACAGAGGAGAAAAGTCTAAATAAAAACACTTACCATGTAGTTTACAGTCTCTCTCTCTTTCTCTCTCCAGTGAGGTAATTAGTGAAATCAGTCACTCATGAAGTCAGACTGGATCTGTAATGGAACACACTGACACTTGTCACATGCCTGAACTTGACACACTCGCTCCACACCTGGCCGTCATGGTGACATTGTGTGTGATTATGTTAACACACCTCTCTACTCATATATCACACCTGATCCACTCTCTCTTACACACACACACACACACACACACAGAGACACCCACCATGCTTGCCTCTATCTGACTCTGTGTGTGTAATGGAGGACATCAATCCCGTCTCCTCTCTCTCCTCGCTAAATAGAAATGTAAATCTCTGTATTATTAATTTCTGTAACTCCGCAGGCAGAGTTCATTAACTGTGACCTGAGCTCCAGAGTGATGAAGCATGCAGCGTAAAGGTGTATGCATGCATATATTATATTATATTATATATATACACAGGAGTTGGACATTAAAACTGGAACGGCTGGTTTTAGACCACAATAATTCATTAGTATGAGCCTCCTTTTGTGGTGAATTCGTCTTGGGAATGACAGACACAAGTCCTGCACGGTGGCCAGATGGATTTTGAGTCATTCTTCTTGCAAGTCACTACGTGATGCTGGTGGAGGAAAAACGTTTCCTGCCTCGCTCCTTCAAGACACCACAAAGTCCCTCAATAATATTTAGATCTGGTGACTGTGCAGGCCATGGGAGATGTTCAACTTCACTTTCATGTTCATGTTTATTTGTGTATTATCATCCTGCTATACGGCACCGCCTTCAGGATACAGTGTTTGTGTGCACATGGTCCTCCAGAATGGCTCAGTAGTCCTTGGCAGTGACACGCCCATCTAGCACAAGTATTGGGCCTCGGGAATGTCATGATATCGCAGCTCAAACCCTGACTGATCCGCCCCCATGCTTCACTCTGGGCGTGCAGCAGTCTGGGTGGTACACTTTTCTGGAGCTTTTCCACATCGTTACTCTGCCTGATGTGGGAAAGACAGTGAAGGTGCACTCATCAGAGAACAATACATGTTTCACACTGTCCACAGCACAAGGTTCTCACTGCTGTTTGCCATCGGCATGAGTGACCAGAGGTTTGTCTATAGCAGCCCGGCCGGGTACGTCGACCCTGTGGAGCTCCAGATGAACGGTTTTGGTAGAAAGTTGAGGCGCACATTTAATTCTGCAGTGAGTTGGGCAGCTGTATGTGGTTTTATGTTTTTTGGACACGATGCGGGTTCGCACCCGGACATCCCTTTCAGACGGCTTTCTCTCGCGTCCACAGTTGACTCCTGTTGGATGTGGTTCGTCCTTCTTGGTGGTGTGCTGACGTTACCCTGGATACCGCGGCTCTTGATACATCACAAAGACTTGCTGTCTTGGTCACAGATGCGCCAGCGAGACACACACCAACAATGTGTCGTCTTTTGAACTCTGATACGTCACCCGTAATGTTGTGTGCATTGCAATATCTTAAACAAAACTGTGCTAGTACTCACAGTTTTTTTTTTTTTACGCTAATTAAACCTTCACACTCTGCTATTACTGGCGGAATGTGTAGTCAATGAAGATCGGCCACCAGGCTGCTCAAATTTACACACGTCAGTATTCGGGCTTTAGACACGTCGTTGTAAAACAGAGGCGTGTCTCAGTCTTATAATGAATAAATAAATATAACCACATTTATTCATTTATATAATCACATTACAGTCGTGAAGAGACACATCTTTATTAGAGACATGGCTCTGATTTCAGGCTGATTGAAGGTTGTGTGTGTAAATTATAATTTATTATTTAAATAATAAAAGTAAATTAATTAAATCCCCTGCACTGCACATCATGGACACTGGGGACTCAATCAACCTCCCAAACCCACCACCTATTTTTACAATAACATGAACACCTATAGTAGATGCCCTTTATCCAGACTGATAAGTGGTGGTGTCTCATCAGTAAGAACGACCAGTCAGAGTACAGAGAGGAAGTGCAGAGGTTAACGGACTGGTGCAAAGACAACAACCTGTGTCTCTGACCGTCGATAAGACAAAGGAGATGGTTGTTGACTTCAGGAGGATATGGAGTGGCCATTCTCCGCTGAACATCGACGGCTCCTCTGTGGAGATCGTCAACAGCACCAAATTCCTGGGTGTCTATCTGGAGGAGAACCTCACCTGGTCCCTCAACACCAGCTCCTTGCATAAGAAAGCATCCATCACCAAGCCTCACCACCTTCTACATAGGGACTATCGAGAACATCCTGAGCAGCTGCATCACTGTCTGGTTTGGGAATTGTGCCATCTCGGATAGCTGAGAAGATCATCGGGGTCTCTCACACACACACACACACACACACACACACACCCCTCACACACACTCTTCACCCTCCTGCCATCTGGAAAAAGRTACCGAAGCATTCGGGCACTCACATCCAGACTGAGTAACACGAGCCATCCGTCTCCTCAACACAAAGGGACTGGACTGATAAACACAAACACACATACACACGCACACACACACTTACAGTAGATACTCCAATCACTTCAATAACACTGCGACTGAACGAATAAACACACAGATCAACAATCATCTCACAACTCGTACACACCAACCTGAAATTGCAACAAAAGATATTTGTCATTCACACAAAAACTCTTTTCTCTCTCTGCTGCTCTCTACAAGGAAACGTTTACTGCTTCTCGTTCCACTACCTCAACTCATTACCACAGAGTGTTGAAAACGCGTCATGTTGCCGTGTTGTTTGCACATTTGCACGTGCACTTAATGTCGTCTTTCTCTGTATAGGACTTGGATAGTTTTAGTTCATTTATAATGTTAATCTGTTTGTCTCGGCTAATCAGCTAATTAATTAGCTAGTTAGTTTTTTTTTGTTAATTTACAGTATGTTGAATGTATCACCTTGGTCCTGGAGGAACGTTGTTTCATTTCACTGTCAACTGTACTGTATATGGGTGATATAATAAAAGCCGACTTGACTTATGACACCTGAGAAGTCGAGGATTCAGGGTCTTGCTCAGGGGCCCAACAGTCCGAAACTGGTGGCGCTGGGGTTCGAATCAGGAACTTTCCAATCACTAATCCACTGATCTTAACCACTGAGTAACCACTGAGCTACAGCACACCTGCCCCTGCTTAACAGTCTATTGTAAGACACTGCTTTTTTCATTATTCAGTCATGCACTTTGTCTATTTTTGTATTTTTGTATAGATATTGATAGTTCTTTAGAGTAACTTAAAATGTAAAATTTATATTGTAAATTTATGTTGTTACATGTATGTAGCACCCTGGTCCTGGAGGAACGTTGTTTCGTTTCACTGTGTACTAACTGTATATGGTTGGAATGACAATAAAAGCCTACTTGAACTTGAACTTGAATGACCATCAGTATTAACTTCATCTCTCTCTCTCTCTCTCTCTGAATGCACCAAAGTGAAAGAAATTAATATCATCAGTAAAGTGTTTAGTTACTTAACATCATGTTCAGGAATTCCTTACTCACCCTTTCTGACCTGAACACAATTATTATTATTATTATTATTATTATTATTATTATTATTATTATTTCAAGAATCATTCACTCGTTGCTTGGAGTACAGTACAGTAATATAGTCTGACTGCTGCTCATGTAATGTTAGCTGCCCCGAGCATTACTCAATGCAATTACTCACTTTATTGCAAAACATTTTGGAATATTACGGTTCCAGCACAAAATGACACACTGGCGCTATCGTTATCTTTTCATGAATGAACCAAAGTACCTGAAGTGGTAGGAAAAATAATCAAAGGCAATGTATTTTGTATTTATTTAGTTTATTTGTTATAAGTTTATTTATAATACATTTGCTAATGATTTCATTCAGAGTGTGTGGTTTACCAGTTGTAGCTGAACAAATGCATTTTTCACTTTTTTTAAAAAAAATTTAATATATTGAGGATGTTTCCCCAATATTTATTACAATTATGACCTTATCACACACACACACACACACACACACACACACACACACACACACACACACACACACACACACACGAAGAGTTTATGACCTTGAATTTATTAAGTTGTTGTGAAACAGTAACTGCGAGAACACAATATGAAAAAATTAAATGTACAAAAAAAAAAAAAACAGGACGTGCTGGAACAAGTGCTGCGGAATAATGAGTGCAGAATCCATTTTGCTCAATTTACCCCAGTGATGATTACTAATTGTTTGTTCATTTAAAAAAAAAATTGATTAATGTCATCATTAAAGCTAGCACTGTTCATGCAGTAGTGTCTGGCTGATATACCAGATTTATTCCAACACTCACTCTCTGCTCGCTCAAACAGGTACAGTAGGTACAGTATATAATCATAATCAAAGAAAGTCACCCAGGCTTCATTCTGTGTTTTTATTCCTGATGTTTTCAGTTTGAGTTTAAAGATTGTTGACTAAAAGAAAAAATCTTACAACCTCAGGTTGTGAGCGTTCCACAAGGAATGTAAGAGCTCAGAAGCTTCACTAAGGCTGGTGCAGAACCTGAGTCTGAACACCAGGAACTTGCCTCATATAAACGCTGGAATAAACTCACTGACATGGAATCTCTAAATCATAGTAAAGACGCCTTTATACAGCACTACTGATCAGCTCCCGGACCTTCCGAGGTCACGTTTCAGTTCTTATACACGGCCAATCTCATAATGAGTTCTGTTAGATTACTCAGGAGTATGAAGACATTCAAAACTGCAAAATGAGTATTCATTTGGATTTAAACACACACACACACACACACACGCCATACACACACACACACACACACAGTTAAGTGGTTCTGAGTAAATCAGCCTTTACACATTCATTGGGCTGAAATCACAGCAATGGTGTAATGTGAGTGTTTGAACACACACTCCGCTGCTAGGGCTGAACAGCGGGATGCTAATGGAGGAAATGGCTTTATGATTGCACTCAGTAAAACCAACATGTAAAATCACGAGCATTACGAGCCTGAGGATTTTTACAGATGGGCTGTAGAGAAGGTGTGTGCGTGTGTGTGTGTTTGGCACTAATCTATCTGATGTCTGTAATTCTGAACAATTGGACATCAGCAGAAGGTCAGGGTCGTGTGAAGAGTCAAAGCTAAAGCAGTGTTAAAAGCATCAGTGAAGCGCTGTTAATAAAAGAGATGGAAACAGGAAGGGGTGTGGCTACCTTGTTAATCATCAGACATTTTTGAATCCCATAAACTTTTAGCACAGCAGGAGGACTGTAAGCTTAATTCTCTGTTTTTACTTAGATTTCATTTGTATTCTTCAGTCCTACTATTTTCTTATTCTGCTGCTGCTGGTTTTAATTTTTTTTTTTTAATTTCATTTTAAATGGTTTTAAATATTATTGCTGTTTTCGAATTTTTTTTTTTATGTTCCAGAGATTCTTTACCACACCTTTGGGTATAAACTCCCCTCTATAAGCTCCTCTGCTCAGGAATTACTCATTAATTATTACCACTGTAACTGGAGAAAAGCCAGAGGAAAGGATGTATGATGTGTTTAATTCTTGAATAACCTGTATTTGAGTGTTCAGCTATGTTCTCTGGGGATGCAAACGAGGGATGACTTTAGAGATGAGGATGAGAATGAGGCTGGAAATGAGGTTAAAGGTGATGTTGATGTTGAGGATGATCATGAGGGTCGTGGGTTAATCTTGGGATAAGGACGAGCATGAAGCATGAGGAGCATGAAGCTGGAAATGAAGTTAGACATGTGAATAAGGTGCACGGTAAGGTTGAAGATGAGGATGAACAAGAGGTATGATGAGGATGGGGATTAAGTTACTGTCAGGTTTTAACCTCACAGTTCAGCAGTAATATTGAGTGTATGATGAGTGTTAATGTTTTGTGAAACAGAGGGATGTGTTCAGTATTTCTGTGCATTTAAAGTTGAAAACACATCTAAATAAACTGTTTATTATTCACTCGACATTGAACATGCACCTCAAGATCAGGAGTGAACCATCGAGGAACACATCTGTTCACACCTGGCAATGTCAATGTGTCTCCTATGACCACTTGAGATCGGATTTTATCCATCCTTTCCCTCTAAAATAGCATTGTTTACTGTGTCAGTCATCTTCTGCTTTAATTTTATTTTCTCATAAACTATATTTCCTTCACGTTCAGGCACTGTCTCAAATGTTTCAATCAACTGATCTTAAACAAATCCAATCTCATGAACCTGATCAGACTGTTTTATTCTTAACATCATCTGATCTGTGATGATATGTATAAACAGATGAGTGATGAAACAGCACTAATGCCATGAACCAGCTGTCTCCGTCTCCGGTGTTCCAGCGTGGTGTTTATCCATCGGGCAGAGAGCTCTCCCACGTGATTACGGATGAGGGCCACAAAGCAGTCAAATTAGACTCCATCGTGATGGAATCACTGTTCGTCATCAAGACACACATGACCCCGTTCACACCTGCACTCAGGACTGAGCACTTACAATTACCAGAATGGACATTAATGCCAGGGAGAGCGAGGCCACACACAGCCGGTGCATTGTGAAAAAACAAAACAAAACAAAAAAACAGCACACATGCCACTTTTAGGGTTAGGTATGAAGTACAATGTGTTTTATACTCTGTGTGTTTAAAGGTATCCTGCTGCCCTCTAGTGGATTTTAAACCTATTACAGTTACAAACGAACCAGGATCCTACCGATTCATCACAACTTCCGAGGCACAAACTAAAGTGGGAGTGTACACTTTTGCACTCAGCTCACACACGAAACCCATACACCAGGGGTCTCAAACTCAGTTCCTGGAGGGCCGCAGCCCTACAGAGTTTTGTTCCAACCCTGCTCCAACATACATACCACGTAGTTTTCAAATAAGCCTTAATGACTTGTTTAGTTGGATCAGGTGTTTTTAATTATGGTTGGAACAAAACTCTGTAGGGCTGCGGCCCTCCAGGAACGGAGTTTGAGACCCCTGCCATACACAGACACTCACATATACACACACCATACTCCACACACAAACCCTTCATGAAGATCTTGGACATTGATCAACTGATCAGTTAACCGTAATGCTAATAATCTCTCTCTATCCTGTTTGTGTCCTGAACTAAATCCTTTTAGGGGGACAAAAGCGCTACACTGAGAATTGACCAATCACATGGAGGCATCTGATACTGCCCTATTCCATGCCCCCTGACCACAGACCCCACCTTTTAAATCCACATCTAAAAGGCTTTATAACATAAGAGCACTTTTAGTGATTGAACAAACACACATACATTTGAGAGAGAGAGAGAGAGAGAGAGAGAGAGAGAGAGAGAGAGAGAGAGTTTATAACCTTGAGAGTGGAGAAGATAATACTTAAACACATTGGGTTGTACTAATGGACCTAGTGTGTGTGTTGCGCAGTCACATAAAGGGTATGTTTATATAGGCTAATGTATGCAAGCATAACACGGTTACGCATGCGGTCACCTGATCCTCCTTAAAAGCGCACCCAGAAAGAAGCTTGAGGATGGAGAAAGTAAGGAGATACAGCACACTATTTTGGTGATCACTCTCCTACCGAATTACAAAGAGACTGTACCACTGAGGAGTTCCCTCATTTCAGGAATGTTACCAACCAGAGGCTTACTCTTACTCTTCCTACATTTTAGTGGCATATAACAGTTTGTCATATTTCACGCTCAGATTTAATTTGTTCAGAGAAGTTGGCAGAGTTTCCATCATTGGATAGATCCTTACACTGGGTTATTATGTTACTAACTATAGGTATCAGCAGTCAAACACTGTTGGGAAAATTGGGGGCTAAGTGGGTGCTGGTCCGTTTTTAGTTCTGTAGACAAGCATCAGGGTTTTGAATTTGATGCGGGCAGGATACAGGATACCAGTGCAGGTAGCGGAAAAGAGAGGTGGTGTGGGAGGACTTGGGAAGGTTGAAGATGAGATGTGGAGCTGCATTCTGGACCACCTGCAGAAGGCGAATGGTGGACAGAGGCAGGAGTGGACAGAGACAGGAGCAAGTTGCAGTAATCCAGTCTTGAAATAACAAGGGACTGACAAACACCTGAAAAGCCTGTAGAAAGTACTGGACAAATGATTCTGATGTTGTAAAAAAGAAATCAACAGGAGCGAGTAAGGTTAGCAAAGTTTGAGGGAAAATGATTGTCCAGACCTATCGCAAGATTGTGAGCAGTGACTGAAGAAGTTGTCCGACCGTTGTGCAGGGAGATCACAAGGTCTTGACATGTGGATGAATAACCTGGGATGAACAGCAGTTCAGTTTTTACTGAGATTGTGCTTCAGCTGATGGGCTGTCATCCAGAATGAGATGTCTGCCAGACATGCTGAGATCCAGGTGAAAATCTGAGTGTCTAAGGGAGGAAAGGAGAGAATGAGTTGTGCGTCATCTGCATAACAATGGTATGAAAAAACGCGCAAGGATATGAATTTACCAAGAGACCGTGTATAGAGGAAAAACAGAAGAGGACTAAGTACTGAGTGCTGTGGGACACCAATAGAGAGTCTACATGGAGCCGCATGAGACTAATCTTCTAGGTAGGAATCAAACCATTGCCATGTCATGCTGCAGATTCCAAGGCTTGTAAGAATAGACAAAAGAATATTGTGGTTCACTGTGTCAAATGCAGCTGAGAAATCCAGGAACATGAGGAAATATAACAGTTTAGCTGATCTAGCAGCATGGAGCTTTTCAGTGATAAAAGGGCAGTCACGGTGGAATGTGCTGGATTGGTTGGGATCATATAGGTTTTTCTGCAAGAAACAGAGAGGCATCAGTGTTTAGATGGGAGCAAAGGTCTGGCAGATTGCTGCGATTTTCCCATCATAGAATGTGGTGAAGTCATCAGCAGTCAGAGAGGATGGAGCAGGAGGAGCCGGTGGGTGGAGTAGTGAAGAGAAGATATTGTGGAGCTTGCAAGACTCATCTGCAGAAGCTTCCAGCTTTTACCTGGAGAAGGCAGTTTTAACAGAAGTCACCTCACATGTTAATTTAGAAAGAAGAGGACGGTAAGAAACAAGATCTGCATCAAGCTGTGATTTCTTCCATCGTCTCTCTACTGTTCGTAATTCTCTTCTATTGCTGTGCAATACATCAGATTGCCAAGGAGCAGGACGAGAGATCTTTCTTGGTTTACAGATGTGGCCATTAAGAATGTGCGTCATGAGGAAAGGAATCTCATGAGCTGCCTCAGCATTGTGTGGGCCGTGGTGATGTTCTCAGGCACATGACATGCATTACCTGTAGGGGGGAGTTGTGTTTCAATCTCAGGTCTTCTGAAGCCAATAATTCAATTCAATTCAATTTTATTTGTATAGCGCTTTTAACAATTGTCATCGTCATCGAGGTCTTTTACTACTAATAATGTGTTAATCTCTCTCAGGTGTCTATTGACAGCCAGCGACAAAGCTCATAAACATGTGGGAACCATGTTTTTAAGTACTGTTTACTGTATGTACAGCTCAAACAGAAATAAAATAATTGTTTTTATCTTTATATTTTGTGGCACCGTGTTTGTTTTATACAAAACATAAAAAAAAATTTAATGAACGTAAAAATACATTATATAAGATTTTTTTTTCCTTTTGCGGCATTACACTTGTCACGGGACGGGTCGCGGAACGAGGTGGATCCAAGCGCAGATTAACAAATAAACATAAACCGGAAGCGTAGTCGGAAAGCGAAAGCAAAGTCGAAAACCGGAGGATTAATCCGCGTAGCGTCTGAACCAAAAACGTAAAACAAGAGCCGTAATCGAAATCGGAAGCGTGAGGTCAAATACCGGGAAAGTAAGCAGC
>QMIH01002153.1:12950-30956 GCA_003987875.1 Clarias batrachus
TGTGGCCCTCCGTTGGTATGATTATGATAAAGGGACAATCACACAAGCAATATTTTTTATGTGGGGATCTTTTATTCCTGACTGCATCTTACAAAGAAAATACAGCATTAAATATATTAGCCTTAAGTGCTCTTAGCAATAAACAAATAAACAAACAAAATAAACACCCAGTAGAAATCACTAAAATCAATTAAGTACCCTTTGGATACGTTCAGTTTAATTTTGAAACCCCTAGGCTTATGAATAACCTTTCCCAAAATAATTCAAGCCCTTACAGACAACGGTAGCAGTCTCCTAAATACAGAAAACAACMATTAGGAGCTGCTTACACACACATCACATTGCACATCACACCAATTATGTACACATGCAAAATATGTCTTAAACAGAGTAAATAAAACATTTACATTAACAGAGGCACTAAATAAAAATAAAACAAACTTACAATCCTCCTTGTATTTCAGAGGTACATGGAAGTCTTCCAGAATCTTCTCCCCTCTGCATACAATATTAMCTGACATTAGCCTTGGTCATGCTAATAAACTATCCAGGCCATGCAGCACATTTTATAGCAATATAATGAATGCACTTACGTGCTCTCTCCTGGATACACAAAGCACCCGCTYCCAATATCCAACCTGCGCTGAACGAGGAAAAACTCGTTTACCTTAGTTTTTTCTACAGCTTTGCTGTTTACAAGACAAAGCTTTAGGGGGAAAGTTTTCACTAGCTCATGCTCCTTCCAGCATTTTCTGCGTCTCTGCCACGCATGTGCTCAGCATGCACGGAGTCACGCACCTTCTTAAATGGACAGCGTCTTTTTTCCATTCATTTCTTACTGCATAGAAAAAGGAATTCAATTAACTTATGCTACCATATCTCACTGGGGTTTTCCTTGAGATTGCACATTACTGCCCAAACCACCTGGTTACATATGGTTAGGTGAAAACTGTACCTTTTTATTTACTAATATGGCCACACCCCATGACTTAGAATTAAAATTAGAATGATAAAATCTGACCTACCCAGGGACGGAGAAGCCTATGATGATCCCTAACTTGAAGATGTGTTTCTTGTAAAAACACTATATCAGCATGTAGACGTTTCGGGTGATTAAATACCCTGGATCTTTTAATTGGGTTACCCATACTCCCTAACTAAACTTGGGCCTACAGAGGAACTAGCCATTTATCCAAAAAAAAAAGTAAAATGATAAAGATTCGCAAAGAGCCAGAAGGATGACACCCCCTACCTCCCCATGCGAGTCCACACACACACACACACACACTAGAGTCTCCGTCATAACAAACCCTAGGAGACTGCAAAATAACCTAACTAAAACAAAAGTCGCTCTCACCGTGTCTGTGACCTTGACTCGGAGAGTGAGCCCAGTGTAGAAGGGAAAAAATGAAAACAAAGGAAAACAAAAAGGCTCCCACAGATTAAATAGAACAAAAATAATGCACAAGTGGAAGTAACTTCTCATCCCCAGCTTACAAGAAAGTATAGATAAATGATTACCATCTTAAAAGAAGAAGAAAAAAGAGAGGAGAGAAATAAACAAAACCCTAGAGGTGAATACTCCTAGGATCATACCTCATACATTGACCAAACATGAATAATGATACATATTTGGCATAAGTTAAATATTTGGTTCCCAATACGACGAGGTGGTTCTCCAGGCTTTGCATTATGCAGTGCAGTGATGCTAGAGATAGTGCAGCTGTTAGGACCCTCAGAAACACCAATTATGCGAACATTATTACGCCATGATCTGGCGTCCAAATCTTCACATTTATTATCCAGTTATTATCCATTTCACCTACAGTAACCTTTAGCACAGACAGTCCAGCATCAATGGCAGCCTTATCATTAGCCAGTTGTGTTTTTACAGCCTGTAATTCCGATTTAATTGTGGACAAGTCATCCCCCAATGCAGCACGCAGTTCCGCCTTTAAAATCTCCGCAATTTCGTTCCTCAATGAGAACAATATCTCGAGCTTCAGCGCACCAGTGTCAATCACAGAAACTGCCTAGTGAACAGTGGGGTCAGTGCGCGACGGCAAATCACGCGAAGGTGAGGCCGTGACCTGTGGATTAGGCCTCAGTTGTGACTGTGTTGTGCTACGGGTTTTAGTGTTTTTACTGGACATTGTAACCACCTCTAAAGATGAATATACAAATTAAACTGTTAACAGGGAAGAATAACAGTTAAATTAAAAAGTGGAAAGTACAATTTAATCATTTTAACAATAATCCTCAGGAGCCACCAAAACCACGTCCTACTCCATCACAAGCTCAACAGCGCCCGGCAGCTTTCTTCTCTTAACATAAAACTGAGGTTTGATGTACATCAAGAAATGTACACAGAAGCCACTTCCTTTCTCCTTTTATTTGCCATACGTTTAAGGGCTCACCAAGGCTGAACCATGTGAGAAATCAAAATTCCTTCTAAATTTCAGATCCCCTATAAACAACCTTAATTAACTGACTTTCTGTTAAGTAGATCTCATGACATGGAGTATGAAACTTGGTTAACTCAAGGAGATTGTTTACGCGTTTACATGTGAGTGGATATGTGTCAGGCCAAAGTGTAGTTTTGGTGTACTCAAATCCCCAGAATGCACCTCAGTCAGGTGATGTGGCGCTCACCTGAACTGAGGTTGCTCATTAGTGTTTGTTATAAATGTTCCTGAGTTCTGTGAAGTCTTTGTCTTGCATCTGTTCATCTAGGGTCACTGTTTGTTCTGGTATGTTGTTTGACTCTGTGTTCTTCCTGGCTCTGTGTTCTTCCTGGCTCTGTATTCTCCTGGTTTGTCTGTTTCCTAGTCTGTCTGTCTGTCCCCTAGCCTGTCTGTCTCTCAGTCTGTTTGTAATGTCTAGTTTGTCATGTTTATAGTTTATCCTGGTTTAAGATCATGTCTGTTCTTTTGGTTCCCTGTTTTGTGCTTTATTAAAGACATGTGGTTCACTTCACTTCTTCTATCATGCCTCTCTTTCGTCCGGTAAAAAGTAACCGTAACAATATGAGCTGTGCAGCTAGATTTATGACACAGTTCCAGGGGGTGTTGTGTCAGCCCTGTGTCATGCCCGGGGCCCAGTCACTCTGGCCTCCCTTAAAATCACTTCTCTTCTCTATGTGAAATATTTTGGAACATTAGGCCTTTCCACTCGTAAGATTTGAGAATTTTTTTTTCTCAAAAAAAATTTGCCCTGTCTTTCTTTAAATCCTCACCATAGCAACACAACTCAAATGATCAAAAATTTGTTTACAGTTTCATATCAGTGCAATGAGTGCAGTGTTCTTCTAACCGCGCTGGATTTCGTGTTTGAGTTTAATTCCACCAGATACTCCACAGACCGGCTGCGCATTGCTCTTCTCGTCTCATTGCTATCCGGGCAGGCAGCTGAGTGGACCATGGCGGTTCTTCGTTCGGATTCAGACGTCGCCTACTCATACACGGAATTCACCCAACAACTTAAACTCACCTTTGAATATCCTGCTGCTGAGCTGGAGACAGACTCCAAGCTATATGATCTACGGCAGGAAGGGTCGTCCGTGAGCCGCTACACAGCTGAGTTTCGTACTCTCGCCATGTAGACCGACTGGGGAGACTCCACCCTCTGGATGACTTATTACGATGAACGGGCTTCGCGCATAAAGGACGAGCTCGCCGGACAAGAGCTCCCAGCGACCTTGGAGGGCTTAATTCAACTCGCCCTCCGGATCGACCAACGTCTGCTCGCTCACCCCAAGCCAGCTCCTCGTACCC
The DNA here is from genome assembly GCA_003987875.1 of Clarias batrachus. Classification (NCBI taxonomy): domain Eukaryota; kingdom Metazoa; phylum Chordata; class Actinopteri; order Siluriformes; family Clariidae; genus Clarias; species Clarias batrachus. The sequence continues at coordinate 16,724 of QMIH01002153.1, forward strand.
TGCCGCCCATCACCCTGTCACTACATCATCCCGCGCCTTGAACCACACCTTTCTTCTCCCACACTCCAGTCTCAGAAGCCCGCTCTTTATTCACTGCTGCACCTACCGGACCCGTCGGCTCTCTACCTCCCGCCGTTATTGACACAGGAGCCGGGGAACCCATGCAATTAGGGCGCGCCTCCTTAACCGCTGCAGAACGGGAACTCCGATTTAGAGAAGGGCTCTGCGCGTATTGTGGATCTGCAGCACACCACCGAGCCATCTGCCCTCTGTGACCGGGAAACGCGCAGACCCGGTGAGAAATGAGAGTGGCTCACTGGGTTCCATCTCCCTCTCCACCACCCTGACCGATGATTCCCATCTCACGGTAAAAGTACACCTCCAGTTTGGCCACAAACGTGTCAGAAGTACCGCATTTATCGACTCCGGTGCTGCGAGTAACTTCATTGATTCTTCTTACACCAAAAGACTGGGGGTAAAGACCGAGGCGTTATCCCAGCCCGTAACTATTACATCAGTTGATGGTCGGCTGCTCTCTTCCCAGTCCCATCACCTTCCAAACCCGGCCTATCACCTTCGTCATTAACCAACATCAGGAGCAGATTCAGTTTTACATCACCTCAATCTCATCACCGCCTATCATCCTTGGACACCCATGGCTACTACGTCACGACCCACTCATTTCCTGGACCCAAAACCGGATTCTACAGTGGCGGCTGACCTGCACAGAACTCTGCCTACGGGCCGGGGCTGGGATGTGCTCTAGGGAGCCCGAGGTCCCCGATGTTGACACAGACAACATCCCGATAGACTACCGGGACCTGGCTGAAGCCTTCTTCAAAAGACGCGCCACCCATCTATCTCCACATTGCCCCTATGACCTGGCGATTGACATTCAGCCAGGCTCCATCCCACCCCGTGGCCACCTCTATTCACTATCCAACAACGAGATGCAGGCGATGGAGGAGTATGTTTCCAGCAGACTTCGCCATGGTACCATCCGGCCCTCCTTCTCACCTGCCACCGTGGGGTTCTTTTTTGTGAAGAAACGAGATGGTAGTCTACACCCCTGTGTCGATTACCGGAGGCTCAACAACATCACAATAAAGAACTGACACCCGTTGCCTCTTACCAACTCTGCCCTGGACGCCCTCTCTGGTGCCACCATTTTTACTAAGTTGGACCTCCGGAGCGCCTACAACTTGGTGCGCATCAGGGAGGGCGATGAGTGGAAGACAGCCTTCATCACCCCTACAGGACACTACGAAAGTCTGGTCATCCCCTTTGGTCTCTGCAACGCACCCGCCGTGTTTCAACAATTTATCAATGACGTTCTCAGAGACATGTTAGGCCGCTGGGTGTTCGTCTACCTAGACGACATCCTCATCTACTCCCGAACCGTCAACGAACATGTCCAGCACGTCAGAGTGGTCCTAAAGAGATAGTTCACCCACCAGCTGTACTGTAAGTTGGAGATGTGCACTTTTCACGAGCGCTCCACCACGTTCCTGGGTTTTGTCATCTCGCCCCAGGGTGTGGCCATGGACCCGCAGAAACTGAAAGTTGTGAGTCATTTTCCCCTACCAAAGACTCTCAAACAACTCCAGCGATTTCTCAGGTTTGCCAACATCTATTGTCGCTTTATCTGGGACTACAGTACAGTTGCAGCTTCATTAACCGCTCTGACTTGTCCATCATCTCACCCCTTCAACCTCACCTCAACCACCATCTCCGCTTTCCACGAACTCTGTTGCCGTTTCAACACTGCTCCCATCCTCCTTCACTCGGATGCTGACAAACCGTTTGTTGTGAAGGTGGACGCCGGGGGTGTTCTCTCCCAGCGAGGTCCAGACCAAAAACTGCACCCCTGCAGTTTTTTCTCCAAGAAATGTGAAACTATTCACCAGCGAATATGGAGTAGGGGACCGTGAGCTGCTGGCCATAAACTGGGCCTTGGAGGAATGGCGGCACTGGCTCCAGGGCGCCAGAGAGCCGTTCATTGTCTGAACCGACCATCAGAACCTCATCACTATCCGAGTTTGAAACAACTCAACCCCAGACATGCGCGGTGGGCATTATTTTTTGAAAATTATAACTTCCACCTGTCATACCAGGACAGGTGCAGGGTCCACCCGGGGGATGTCTTCCTCGTGTTGTCGTGAGAGGGCGTTGGCCTTGGTGTTCTTGGACCCCGGGCGGACCCTGCGCCTGTCCTACCGCCCACCAAGATCCTCGCGCCAATCAATTGGGACTTGGAAACGAGGGTTCGCCAGGCACAGACTGTGGCATGTGCACCGCCTGGTCGACTATATTTACCCAATGCCATCAGGACACTCCTCCCCAATTTCTGGACACCCCGGAAGGCGTCGCACCCAACTATTTATTCAACGCGCCTTCTGGTAGCCCAATATGAAGAGGGACGTTGACGAGTTTGTCCAGGCCTGCCCAGTGTGTGCCACATCCAAGGACAGCAACCAGCCATCGCCAGCTGAACTTCAGCCACTCTCCGTTCCCCGCCGGCCCTGGACACACATTGCCGTCGACTTCATCACGGGCCTGCCAGTTTCCGAAGGAAAAGACAACTACCTCACCATCGTCGACCGGTTCTCCAAAGCTGTACACCTGGTGGCCCTCTCCGGACTCCCGTCAGCTGAAAAGGACAGCCGAGCTGATATTAGAGCACGAAGTCCGCCTGCATGGGTTCCCATAGGACATCGTCTCAGGACAGGGGGCCCCAGTTCACGTCCTGGTTCTGGAAGGCCTTCTGCCGTCTGATCAATTCCACCTGCAGTCTAGTCTGTCCTCCGGACACCACAACGGTCAGACGGAGGGGACCAACCAACAACTGGAGTGCTACCTGAGATGCTTTATTGCTGATCGCCAATGCTCCTGGGCCCGCTACCTCATTTGGGCTGAGCTGTCTCACAACCTCCACACATCCTCTGCCACCAACCTAAGCCCATTCGAAGGTATGCTACAGCTTCCAACCTCCAATGTTCGACCATCAAAAACCGGAGGTTGAAGTACCATCGGCCCAACAGTTGGTTCGCTGGTGTTGACGGCTCTGGAGACAAGCAAACAATGCAATCTGACACGCTAACACTCGCTACACTCTTCAACATCGCCGTCGACACCCACCGGGACGAATGTACCAAGTAGGTGACAAGGTATGGCTATCAACAAAATACCTACACCTGCACACAGAATCATGAAAGTTATCACCAAGATTCATCGGACCATATCGCGTCAACCTCCAGATTAACCCTGTCACCTACCGGCTCCAGCTTTATTCAGTATGTATTCCATACATCTCAACTCAAACCCTTCACTACTTCACCCATGGTTCACTTTCGATTGGGTGGTTATCCTGCCTGCTTGCGCTACTTCTGCATTTGGGTTTACCATCCACGCTACAGGGCTAACTGCTAGTCATCTGGTCTATCTCCAGTTAGTTTGTGACACGGGTGCTGATGTTGGGATGTCGAGGAGGCTCCAGAATATTTGGAAAATTTAGTCCCACTCTGTCTATAATTTGTAACGGCTGATGTGTTGAGGGTGCACATACTTTTGTTCATATAGTTTAACAGTATTAAAGATTTAGAATGTTAAGATGTTTCTCTTTACTCCTTAGAAAAAATCTCTCTGATCTTTCTTGGAATTGGGGTATTTCAATACTATAAGAGATATAATTGATAAAAGACATTTCTCTTTACTCTTTAGTGGAACTGAGGAAAGGCCAAGTTCTCCTGTATCCAGCTGTTTGTCCTTTAAGAGTGACGTGTCAATGGATCACCCTATCAACTTTAAAGAGGGAACAGTCACTCAGGAAAGGTACGGTTGTCTCTTCTTCTAACTTATTTTACTCCTGCTCATTGTTTGTCTCACGGAGAGCGTGTGTGGAATTAGCCCCTTCCCTCGCCTTGTCTTACACAGCAAAACTCCTCCTCCCTCCCCCCACCTTGCTTTTTAAGTTTCACAACAAACACACACACACAATGGAAACACTGTTTTAACGGAAAAAAAGAAATTTCACTAATGACACTCGCGTGAGCGCAGACGAACGGAATCACTGCTGTAAAGTAAAAAAAAAAAAAAAAAAAACAACTGAACCAGCACTTTAACTTTGAAAAGAATCACGACGGAGCAGAGTTTCTGTGTGTGTTTGTGAAGCTGGAGAGGGGGGTGTAAAGGCGAGAGAGTGTGTATGCGAGTGTCGGGGTGTGTGCATGTGTCGGTGTCAAATTACGTGCGCGCACATATAGGAGACACGCTGAAACAGAGAGGAAGATGTTGATTATACAAGTAAGAGACGAGCACTAAGACCCAGCAGGGGAGACGATTACCCGCAATTCCGCAGCGCAAGAGAGAGAAAAATCATTGGGTCAGTTGTGATCATGTGACGCTCGGTTTCAAAATAAGCAACGCATGAGTGATACATGATACTTGGTACTTGTAAACCAAGACTTTTGCTCGGTTTCCAAGTCAAAAATTTATAAAAAAATCTTTGCTCGTCTTGCGGAAAACTCGCAAACCGCGTTACTCACAATCCATGGTTCCACTGTATATTTAAATTCTGAACATGAAAAAAGGGGAAATACCCTCCTCTAGTGGACATAGTTTAGTACTGCAGGAGTCAGACCAAAAACCATGTCTAGTCAATGGGCTGATAAATGAGTTGGTTCAGCATCACAAATCATGAAACTAAGCAGACGTACTCACAACCAGTTATTCTTTCTATGTAAAATGTTTCAAAACATTTTTCATTCTTAAGATATAAGAACAACAATTTTCATTGTTAAGATATAAGAACGTTAATTTAAATCCTTGCCATAGCAACACCCTTTAACACATCACTAAATCCTTTACAGTTTCACATCAGCCATGTCGTGAAATTATCTTGACTGATTTTGAATCAAATCTATTACAAAATATTACAGATTTATAACAGTAAACACTTCCTGCTGGCAATTGGTGGCGCTATGACTGAGACTCACAATAGTCATGACATTGTGTGCAGCATTCTTCTCTTAACATAAAACTGAAGTTTGATGTACATCACTCAATTTACACAGAAGTTATTAGCCACTTCCGTTCTCCTTTTATTTGCTGTAAGTTTAAGGGCTCACCAAGGCTGAACCATGTGAGAAATTAAAATTCCTTTAAAATTTTAGATCCTCAATGTCTTGATCATATTGGCCTGGTTTGAGAGCAATCGGATAAATTCCCTAGGAAGAGTATATCAAATTCCATTGGGTGTGTTTTTCAAACAACCCTAATTAACTAACTTCCTGTTAAGTAGATCTCATGACGTGGAGTATGAAACTTGTTTAATTCAGTGAGATCAGTTTCATGCGTTTGCGCTTAATGTACACAGAAGTTATTGGACACTTCCTGTTTCTTTGTATTTCATTTTAGACCAGGGTCTCCTGTATCCAGCTGTGTGTCCTTGAAGAGTGACCAGTCAATGGATCACCCTATCAAATTTAATGATGGAACAGACTCTCAGGAAAGGTACTGTTGTCACTCCTGTTCATTGTTTGCCTCATGGAAAGTCCAATTTTATATTGAATTTAAAATATCATCGTCATCATCATCATCATTAGCAGCAGCATAATGATCAGTTTGATTAGTTTGTTATAATACTATTCAAAAATTAATTAAACAGATGAATGTCTTGTTAGCATTTAAAAACCTCCACTAATCTCTTCACCACCCAGTGCAGTAAAACTGCTGAATGACACTACCTGACGAGGTATGAAGAATATTAGCAGGAGAGGGAGGAGCCTAGACTTATCTCCAAGCACAGAATTAAAGTGTAGAGAATCAGATAACTATTAATCCTTCAGCTGTTAAGTCAAAATCAAAAATGTCCAAGTCAGGCTTTCTCATACTTAATGGTTTAAATAACTATTCAGTTAAATATGGATCTGAAATCATATGTGAATAGAAACAGTGAACAAAAAGAAATAATCATTCTGTTGGTGAGGAGGGAAATCTGTTTGTGTACTGAGGTGAGTTAGTCTTTCTTTATGGTGTAATTAACATTTCATTCTGTTTTAACTTGGAAAGCCTTCACGGTACATAATCACACTCCCTTACTTTCATGGCACTTGGCAGAAGCCATTCCTGATTTAGTCCACCTTTTGCTGTTATAAAGTGCTCCAGACTTCTGTGAAAGCTTTCCAGTAGATGTTGGACTGTGGCTGTAGGGTTTGGTGTTCATTCACACACACTACAAGAGTATTAGTGAGCTCGGGTGCTGATGTTGGGATGTCGAGGAGGCTCCAGAATATTTGGAAAATTTTGTCCCACTCCGTCTGTAATTTGTAATGGCTGACCTGTTGAGGGTGCACATACTTTTGTCCATATGATAAATTGTTGACAGTGTTAAAGATTTTGAATTTATTTCAAATTTAGAGATTTTAGAAGATAAACCTGCTAAGATGTTTCTCTTTACTCGTTAGTGAAAATCTCTCTGATCTTTCTTGGAATTGGTGTATTATAATACTGTAAGAGATATAATTAATAAAAGATATTTCTCTTTACTCTTTAGTGGAACTGAGAAAAGGCCAAGTTCTCCTGTATCCAGCTGTGTGTCCTTTAAGAGTGACGTGTCAATGGATCGCCCTATCAACTTTAAAACCGGAACAGACTCTCAGGAAAGGTATTGTTGTCTCTTCCTCTAGCTGATTACACTCCTGTTCATTGTTTGTCTCACGGAAAGCTTAATTTTATACTGAATTTAAAATATTATTACAATACAGTACAATTACCAAATTCCATTTCTCTTCACCCTGTAGTGGAACTGAGGAAAGACCACAGTCTCCTCTATCCAGCTGTGTGTCCTTTAAGAGTGACCAGTCAATGAAATGCCCCCCTATCCACTTTAAAGACGGAACACACACTCAGGAAAGGTATTGTTTTTTTCATTTTAATCATTATATTCTACACGGAATGTTTGCAAAATGTTAAAAAATAAATATGTTCTGAAAAGTACAGTGCTGTGAAAGATGTTGCTTTTTAAAGTCAACTATTTCAGTTTAAAAATTCAGTAGCATTTAAATTTCAAACTTAACAATTCAACAGTGATTAAATTTCAAAACGTATTTTTCATAGCTTTCTCCTTCCTGAATTGTATTTTTATGTCACGCCTAAATGATGTCGGGACTTAAATCCGATTGATATGCTGAAACATGACCTTAAACAGGTTAAACTTTCCAATGTGGCTGACTTTAAAGCCCCGTTTACACTGCAGGTCTCGATGCCCAAATCTGATTTGTCGCCTATATCTGATTTTTTTGACCGTCTGTTTACACGTTCTTTCAACTATGACCCATATCCGATTCAAGTGTTTACACTTGCCATACCGTCTGAATCATCGCGCATACTTAAAGGGAGGGTCTTGCACTACACACTAGCCAAGATGGACGAAGGCGAAATATGCTTGATGCTCGCTATGCGATATATGCAAAGTTCGCGAAACGGTGGAGAAGGAAAAGGGCCATCATTTCAGCCTGCGCATGTGCTTCATTTATTGTGTCCTCAACCATTCAGAGGAATGTCTGGGTGCGAGATGTGTCGGAGTCGGTGTGCCTGATTACGTCATTAAACCGCAAAGAAGTCGCAGTTTTAATGACGTACATAACGCAGTGCCTCAGAAAATCCGATCTGTCTGTTTACACGACAATCACATTAGCATCATATCTGATTTATATCTGATTTATTTCCACATTTGATGGAGGCCTGAAACCGATCTCGAAATATCGGAATGCATGCGTTTTTTTCCTGTTTACACGGACATAGAAAATATCCGATATGTGTCACATAGGAGCAAAAAATCGGAATTGGGTCACAGTTAACTGACAGTGTAAACGTAGCTTAAATGATTCTGCACAGAAGAATGGACCAAAATTCCCTCACAATGATGTGAAAGACTTATTTCCAGTTTTCACAAACAATTGCAGTTGTTGCCACTAAAGGTAGCACAACCAGTCACAGTAGTCAAGTCAAGTCAAGTCAATTTTATTTATATAGCGCTTTTAACAATTGACATTGTCGCAAAGCAGCTTTACACAATCAAAAGAAGTAAGTTTGTATGCAATGTGTATGAATCAAAATGATAAGATTGTCCCAGTATTAGGTTTAGGAAGAAATTACTTTTTCCACATAGGGGCCAGGCAGGTGTGGACAGATTTTATCCTTGCACTGCATTTTGTATTCACTTTGGTTAAGTTTGTATAATATTAAATTTAGTTTGATGAATCATATACAGTGGGTATAGAAAAGAATAAATTCCCCTTTAAAATAATTACATTTTGTTGCTTTGCAGCCTGAAATGAAGACACATTTTTTTTTTTTTTGAGCTGTATTTACTCAGTGCAACTTTAACATCCAAGTGAATTATGTAACAGCAACATGTCAGAAAATAGAAAAAAAAAGTAAAAAACTGAGTCAGAATCACTGAGTTCATCTGAGTAGGAAAAGGATCACGCTGGTGTCAGTATTGTGTTGAACCACCGTTTACTTTAATTACACCCTTCAGTCCATTGGGATACTTTATGTCTTTACTTTTCACTCTAGATTTTGTAAGATTTGCCCATTCTCCTTTGCAGTGCTGCTCAAAATGAGTTAAATTTGATTGTGACTGTTTCACCGTGTTTCACAGCCCTCAGGAGTTCATGCATCAAACTGACAGGTGTCATTGATGCTTTCACAAATTGCCATCCACTCATTTTAATCTTTAGAGATTTGCTCTATTTATATATAGTCTGTGTGCAAGGAGTTTGCATGTTCGTGTTTGGTGGGTTTCCTTCGGGAACTGGGGTTTCCTCCCACAGTCCAAACAAATGCAGATTAGGTTAATTGACATTCCTAAATTGCCCAGTGTGTGTGTGTGTGTGTGTGTGTGTGTGTGTGTGTGTGTGTGTGTGTGTGTGTGTGTGTGTGTGTGTGTGTGTGTGTGTGTGTGTGTGTGTGTGTGTGTGTGCGTGACCTGCGATGGACTGGCACTGTGTCCAAGGTGTCCTTCACCTAATGTGTCCTGGCATAGGCTCCAGGTGTGCCATGACCCTAAATGGTATGAGAAGGTGAGCTTTATGGGACAGTGTGTTACAAAATAACTAACATAATACTCGCTGTTGAATTTGCAGTCTTTAAAATTCATACATGTAAATATAAAATGTTACTTAAATTATTAAGCTATTAAATATGCATTTAAATATGAAATCAAATGTTATGATTATAGTCTCAGTACATTTTCTCATGACGCAAAAACAAACACTGCTATATTTTTATTTGGGTTTTTGTCTCAAATAAATCACTAAACAAACACTGATACTGCTGGTTGTATTTTTCCGCCTCATTTTCCACTCAACTGCAAAAATTAAAGTCCATGTCTCATCCAAACTTCTTCATGTACATCACTTGTTTTAAAGATCAAACACATTTTTGCTTTAATTGTTTGTAGGTAAGGAAATGGTCAATCACTCCTTTACCAAGCTGTGTGTTATTCTGCTCTTTAGGGGAACTGAGGAAACGCCAGACTGCCCCGTGCCCAGCTGTGTGTCTGTCGACTTTAAGGAAACAGATTTTGTGCAAAGGTATTCCTCTCCTCTTGACTTATTCCAGTCTCATGTCATATTGGGTACGCATATGTTATTCAGATTGCACATTTTTTACGTTTATGCTTATCTGGCAAAGTACACAAAGAATTCGGTTTATTTCTTTATTAGGCTTATATGTACAGTATTATATTGTGTGAGTTCTTGCACCAAACTCATAAGCCACCACTGTGAGCCTTTACTCAAAGAGCTCCATTTCTGTTGGAGTGGAATGTGGCTAGTCTGTTAGACAAATGAGGAACACTGTCGCCAAAACAGATTCGTTAGACTTACAGTATGCTCAGTAGTCCACTCTGTTGTACAGAGACACTGAGGAGCAGCAATCCAATACGTTGACGCACAGAATACTGACACCTCAGACACAGTTTTGACATGTTCACTTAGGATGTACTCATTTTCATTGCCAGTTATTTAGACCATAAAGACTGCATGTTGAGGTATTGTTAGAGGGCAGTAAATCTGTACTAATATACAAGCAGCGCATTGACGACTCTAAAGTAGATCCAAGTTTCATTTCTATAGTATTGTCCCTTGAGAACATATGATAAAGTGGATGCTGAAATGTGAGGGGCGTACTTACTTTTGTGAGGGTGTACTCATGTCAGATACTGTACATGAGAAATGGTATGCTCTGTGGAAAGGTATTCCTCTCACTTCCTAGCTTCAGGTGCAACTTCAGCATTGACTCTGAGGTCTTGTTCTTGTCAGCTTCAGTATGAAGTGTTGTTCAGTCATTTAATATATTAGATAACGCTCTTTATATTTAATTCTTAAACCTCCAGAAATAAATTTTGTCATATGTACATCTCATGTGACTTGCTGTTAAAATTTATAGCCATACATCATATAGGAAAAACACTACTTAATAAATCTAAATTATTTTGCATTAAAGCACTAGGGAAGTTTGACTTGTCTGGATTTGAAACAAGTTTTCTGAGGGGACTGAAAAACTTTTTTTTTTTTAATTACTAAAACACATTTCTCTCAACTACGTATTGAAACTGTGCCAAGGTCAAAATCTCCTGCATCCAGCTGTGTGTCCATGAAGAACGACCAGTCAATGGATCGTCCAATCATGTTTAAAGGTGCAACAGCCTCAGTGGAAAGGTATCGCTCTCTTCCTCTTATTCTCTTCAACATCATTGTACACAAGATTATATCAAGTGCACACAAATAAGCAATTAAAGGTCTACAGTTTATATTAGGTAGTACAGTATTCCATGTAAATCATATTATTTTAAGTCAGTCAAGTTGAGGATTACGTTTGGTATTGCATTTTCTGCCTAACTTTACACACACGTAGGAGCTGGAGTACAGGGTGTAATGGACTAAGTAAAAGGGGGAAATCTGGCCACTTCAATAAACTGACTTCCATTAAGCTGGAGCTCATTAAACAGTCTTTTGACATGTGCTATTCTGTGCATTATTACACTCGGCCTTTAGGAAGTGGCATTGAAAGTGTTACACTGGAGCACAGAAGAAATAAAGGAGATTATGTCGACTCCATATTTGCAGGCACGCTTATGTGTATAAATCTATGAAAGCAGCTAGTATTTACTGCTAATAATTTGAACAAAGTATTTAATAATATGTTTGCGGTGAGCTTTGTGGGTGAATGTATTACAGAAAAGAAACTAACAACAATATTTGCAGGCTGTTTTGTGTTGCAATGAAATCAATTAAAAAAATCTGTTACATTAGCATGTGTTACCTAAAGGTGGATCTTCCTCATAGTTCCTTTAACATCCCTGTACACAAGATGATATGACACAAATACTATGAGAAATTTAAGGTCTACAGTATATAAAAGATATAAAAGATATCATATCAGATATACATGGACTACTGTACTTTTATAATAATTAAAATAATCTGATAATAATTAAAAGTCTGAAAATGGTGTTTTTCATGTTTTTATGTCAAAATAGTCATAGTATAGTTTATCCTTAGAATCCTTGGAGCATATTTATGTTTGTAATGAGTCATCATTTTGCACTCACATCAAAATATGATACAAAATCTGTTGTGTATTCATAAAACAAGAATGCATTTCTGTTCTTTAAATGCTCTAGAGTATATTGTATATAAAGAAAACCCAGAACTGTTCACATTATTAATGAGAATAAAAAAGAAAAAAACGTAGTCATGTTCTGTCAGGTTTGGGTATAAAGGGGGAAAAAGACAGGACAAAAGAGAAGGTTTGAGGTGATGAGAGCCAAAAAGAGAGTCAATTTTTCTGTGATGTCTCTGCAATGTAAACTCCGGGAGCTGAGGTGAACATGAACTCTCCCTGTAGCGTGCAAACTTGTGATAAAAGACCGAGGTGGACCCCCCTATATGACTTTGCTTTGTGGATTCCAAAACAGAAGATTAAGGGGAGCGATTGTTTTAGATTGCAGTTTTGCAGGTTGACCATTTTGTACTAGCAAATGAGATCAAAGCTGAAGGAGTAATAACATTTAATTTGTTGTGGCGTTTGGGAATTCTGTTCTATCGACCGATGAAATAATTTGCAACTGTAGGACTTATAGGTAGGACTTGTGTAAGCATTGTAGGATTAAAAATTTATAAAATTTTAAATCTAGCTTCCAACGTAATAGTATATAAAATTAAAGAGTTATGTACATTGGGATTTATATTTTAAGGTAAAGATGATGACAGTCTGGTAGCCAGGTATCTGAGACATTAACCTTTTGTCTTTATGTACTTCCTGAGCACTGGGTCGGTCCCAAGGTAAATGTGAATGCTAATCTCAAGGCCAGACTGTGCCTTTGTCTCTATGATAATGTGAAGATCTGGGCGATACTATCAGGCTGATTAGATTAGCACCTCTGCATTTGAAAGGCCGTGTTATGCAGATGAGATCAGGGCTGGGGAACTTCCGGTACCAGGCGGATTCCTGTACTACACTATGCTTTGTTTAGATTGTCTTCACCTCTTTGCATCCGTCCCCCTTGTAAAGTATAAACTCTCCAGAGCTGAGTTTCAGACAGACTTGGGTGACTACAGCAACGCGCGGCGGGTTCTCAATAAAGAGTAACTTCTGCTTAAAAGATATCTCAACGTCTCCTGGTCTCTGATTCAACAAAGGAAAAAAGTTCCCAACAGCATTGGCAGATTGGAGGGGACCACAGATGACGGAAGTCAGAGAATGTGCTGAAAAGTCCTCTCTTATTTATAACAAAGTGGCAAAACTCACATGTGCACTCTTAGACATTACTTCAACACACACACACACACACACACACACACACACACACACACACACACACACACACACACACACACACAGTCACTCTGTGGCATAGGGGTGGAGGGGATGTCCAGTGAAGATGATACAGTTTCATGGCCAGACGAGGTGTGCTTGCGAGCCGAGCTGGAAGAGGCAGAAGGTGAAAGAGCTATATATCTACCACTGGCACCTGCTTGCCATTTTTTTCCTGGTTGGGGAATTTTCTGCCGGGAGAAGAAAAACCTGCACCTGAAACATTCTACTCACCAAACTGAGATTCCACAATCCTTGTGCATTGTGCCTGCCCCTCACTTGTGCACTCTTCAGTGGTGCATGGTGTTAAACATGCATTGTGTTTTTTTTTTTCTTCTTTTTTTCGTTTTCCTTGATCACGCACCATGTGTTAGATGGTAAGAGACACTGGCTGTATGCCCACAGACATACTTGGCTAGAAAGGCTTACCTGGCAAGAGATCTACCAGGTCAGGGAAAGCCTAGAACTACAAGCCATTCTAAGGAAGTATTACAATGTTTTTGACAATGAACTTGGAAACATGAAGGACATCACGGTAAAACCAAGAAGTACACCAAAGTGCTTGAAAGCTAGACTTGTCACATATAGGATAAACCATAAGGTTGAAGCTGAATTAAAGCAACTGGTAAAGTGTGGAGTTCTTCGACCAGTATGTGTGAGTGAGTGGGCTACACCAGTCATGCCGGTCATAAAAAAGGACAGGTCCCTTCAAATTTGTGGAAAGTTTAAGGTGACCATGAATCCACTTCTGACTACTGAGCAATATACCCTACATCTCTTTGAAGATCTTTTTTTCATGTCTTTCTGGAGGTCAAAGCTTCAGTAAAATAGACCTTTGTCAGGCATATTTACAGATGCACGTGGACCCAAGCTCTCAGAAACTCTTGACCATTGTGACCCATAAGGGAATGTACCAATACCCGAGACTGCCCTTTGGGATTACATCAGCTCCAGCATTGTTCCAAAGAGCAATGGATCAATGTCTTAGTGGACCAACTAGGAAATAGTGTTACCTTGATGATTTACCAATTGGACAATAAGAGGGTACACAACATCTTCCCCTGTCTCCCTTATACTGTACAGCTACCATATTATTAAGAACTAGAAATAAGAACGTACAGTATAGAAGTATTTTATTTTCTGGTGCAAAAAGTAAAAATGTCCATTGCTGGCTTATCTGTGCCTGGGCTAAATTCCTCCTTAGTATATTGGTATATTGAGTTTCTAGTTACAACTGTGTGGATGTCTGCTGATATTAAGGTCAAAAATAATTTACAATGTTTTTCATCCACAGAACCCAAAAACAGGAAGCAAAAATCATCTTCAGAAATCACATGGAATCTGTGTT
>QMIH01002153.1:31153-54939 GCA_003987875.1 Clarias batrachus
TATATATATATATATATTTTATTACAAAGTTAATTAAAGTATTTCATAGTTATGCTTACACTACATAATATTGAATTACATCAGCATGTAATTCTGATATGTTATATCAGATCAAAAGTTCATTACACTTTCAGGTTCACAGCTATCTAATATTCTTAATCTATTTATGTGAAGTGTTTGCCTTACTGTAAAGTTCCTTTAAATCATCTCATAGTGTACTCCAGTAATGTATTTAAAATATATACAGAAAATAAAAAAATCAACCTTATTGACACCTTTTTGATATATTTTTTTTATATCAGGAGTTAGAGCACAAAGTAACTACTCTGTTGAAAAATGAGCTGAACAGATTCACAACGCTACTTAGTCTTGAGTCCCCAGTGTGCTTTGAGGAGGAGGAGGAGGAAGAGGAGGATTTGCACTGTGTCAGAGAGGGTGTGCTAAAGATCACATTGCATGTCCTGAAGAAGATGAAACAGAAAGATCTTGCTTGCAAACTACAAATCAGTAAGAGCTTTAGATTATAACAATATTCTACAATAAATTAAACACCCTGATATACTGATATATGTATATACTGACTATACTGATTTGTATCTTAATAAATACAGTATTTTAAAAGAAATAAATAACTAATCATATTAATATGATTACACTATGTAACCTTAGTGTTTTTGCCATTTTAATACTGATATGTTTTTAGAAATGCACTCCAGTTTTTTTTATCAGTACTGACATTCACACTGTAATACATGAAAATGAAAAACATCACTTTTTCTGTTTGTTAGAGCTGGTCTCTATGTATCAGCGAAAGCACAAATCCAGACTCCTTGATAAATGTAAAAAAATTAATGAAGGAGTCTCACAGCATGGGATATCAACACTTCTGCATGAGATCTACACAGAGCTCTACATCACAGAGGGTTGGAGTGGGCATATCAACCATGAACATGAGGTGAGACAGCTTGAGACAGCATCTAGGAAACCAGCAGTAGAGGAGACACCCATCAAATGTAACGAGCTCTTTAACGACAAGTCTATCAGAACTGTACTGACTAAAGGAGTAGCTGGAATTGGAAAAACTGTCTCYGTGCAGAAGTTCATTCTGGACTGGGCTGAAGGGAAAGTGAATCAGGACGTCCTCTTCATGTTTCCTCTTCCGTTTAGAGAGCTCAACCTGGTGAAGCAAGAAAACGTCAGTCTGATGAGTCTTCTTCATCAGTTTTTCCCTGAAATTAAGGACTTGGAAGTAATAGACAGTGATGTCTACAAAGTCCTGTTCATCCTTGATGGTCTGGATGAGTGTCGACTTCCTCTAAATTTCCAGAAGAATGAGACATTGTGTGATGTGACAGCGTCAGCCTCAGTGGATGTGCTGCTCACAAACCTTATCAAGGGGAACCTGCTTCCMTCTGCTCTCCTCTGGATCACCACCCGACCAGCAGCAGCCAGTCAGATCCCTCATGAGTGTGTAGACCAGGTAACAGAGGTACGAGGGTTCAATGATCCTCAGAAAGAGGAGTACTTCAGGAAGAAGATCAGTGATCAGGACCTGTCCAATAAAATCATCAGACACRTGAAGTCTTCCAGAAGCCTCTACATCATGTGTCACATCCCAGTCTTCTGCTGGATCTCAGCCACTGTTCTAGAGAGAATTTTGGGTGAGGCAGAGAGTGGAGAGATCCCCAAGAGTCTGACTCAAATGTTCATGCACTTCCTGATCTTTCAGGTCAAACACAAGGACCAAAAGTACCATCAGAAATGTGACCCTGATCCTCAGCAGCGCAGAGAGAGTATCCTGGCTTTGGGAAAACTGGCTTTCCAAGAGCTGGAGAAAGGAAACCTAATGTTCTATGAGGAAGACCTGAGAGAGTGTGGCATTGATGTTAAAGAAGTGGCAGTGTACTCAGGAGTGTGTACTCAGATCTTCAGAACCGAGTCTGGACTCCACCTGGGGAAGATGTTCAGCTTTGTGCATCTAAGTGTTCAGGAGTTTCTGGCTGCTTTATATGCATTTCTCTGCTTCCTTGACAAAAAAACAACAAACCAACAAACCACCAATCTGTCTAGTCTTTTCAACAATCCAGAGATGTCCGAGTTCCTCAAGAGTGCAGTGGACCAGGCCTTACAGAGTGAGAATGGACACTTGGATCTTTTCCTCCGCTTCCTTCTGGGTCTCTCAGTGGAGTCTAATCAGAAGCTCATTCGAGRTCTGCTGACACACACAGGAAGCAGCTTGGACTGCCGAAAGGATCTTGCTGCATACATCAAGTTCAAGTTTGAACAAAATCCATCTCCAGAGAGGTTAATTAATCTGTTCTACTGTCTGAACGAGTTAAATGATGATTCATTAGTGAAAGAGATCCAAAGCTACATGAGCTCAGGACGTCTCTCTGAAGCTGAACTCTCACCTGCTCAGTGGTCTGCTCTGGTCTTTGTCTTACTGACATCAGAGGAGGATCTGGAAGTGTTTGAGCTTCAAAAGTTCATAAGATCAGATGAATGCTTTAAGAGACTACTACAAGTTGTCCAAAACGCCACAACAGTTTTGTAAGTAAAACCTGTTTCTTTTTTAACTCAGATTTTAGGAAAGAGCGGAGTCATTCTGATTGTATTTCACAGCAATACTCCTAACTAGTCTTAATAATGTACTTTTTCTAAATATGGATTTGTTCTTCCTGACACTTTAGCCTGTACTCATAAGAAAATGAATAATACCAAAATGTAAAATTAATGCCATGAGATACCATCATACCAGATTCCAGTTGTAGCTAATGAAGCTAAGTTTGTTTAGAAATATAAAAAAATCTAAAAAAAAAAATAATATTTTGAATATTTAGAAAAATCATGTTACTTACAGGTGGTGTAGTGGTTAGCACTGTTGCCTTGCACCTCCAGGGTCCGGGTTCGATTCCCGGCCGAACTCCATTCCCGTCTCTGTGTGCATGGAGTTGCATGTTCTACCTGTGCTTGGTGGGTTTCCTCTGGGTTTTCCTCCCACAGTCCAAAGACCGGCGGATTAGGCTAATTGGCGTTCCCAAATTGCCCGTAGTGTGTGGGTATGTGTGTATGCCCTGCGATCGATTGGCACCCTATCTAGCTTCGCACCTCTAGGGTCTCATATCTGTGTGCATGGAGTTTGCATGTTACCCCCCACGCTTGGTGGATTTCCTCTGGGTACTTCGGTTTCCTCCCACAGTTCAAAGACATGGGCTCATTGCCCATAGTGTGCAAATGTGTGTGTGAATGTTGACTGGAGTTTCTGCCATGGTTATATGAATGAGAATAAATATAATGGTCACTATTGGTCTTCACAGTTCCTAGCTGAACTACAGAGATTCCCAGAAGGATGATAGAACATATCGGGAGGTTTCTGATTATTCCGGTAACTCTTAAACTGTTAAAGTGTTTAATAAAAAGGATAACTGACCTCAGCAGAGAGAGCAGTGAGAGCAGGATTTAGTAGCAGTGTTGTTGATTGGAACCACAAAGTATGCAATAGTACTCAGTCTCAAAAATGCAGTCAGTCATCTCTAATCCTAACCAACCTCATGTCAAAAGCATAACATTTGGGTAACGGGTTTTGGTTACACCAAAAAATATTTGCTTTATCACACATTTAAATTCAGGAAAGGCTGTTAATTAGCTTCTTAGTTAAATCAGGTGTGCTGAGAGCTGAAAAAACACAAAAATTGACAGGGCAGGTGGTCCTCCAGGACTAGAGATGAGAACCACAAATTGAAGGATAGTAAACACTAAACTGAAGAGAGAGCGCTTGCTGAAGAAGGGCAGCAAGCTTTTTGTTCCTGTTGTAAAGAGGACAGATGAGGTCCTGTTACGAATAAGATAAAAGTAAAGATGTAGCTGTGTGTTACGGTTTCATATGCAGTTATGTGTGATCTTAATGTCTAAGGGAGATAGGAAGCCGACATTACGATAAAAAAAGGAATATTAATATAATAAACACTGTCACTGATTACAACTAGGAGAGTGAATGGTGTACAAGAATGAGGCCAACTCAAGAGTAGCACTGAGTTCCCTTTCAAAAGCTACACTCGATGCTGCGTGAAAACGCTATGGGAACATCTTTGTTCTCCGGTTGTGAAGCCTGTGTATGTCAAAACCGCCGAATACTTCGGCTTATAACCTCAGTCAGGTGATGTCACAGAATAAGGTGCACCTGCAGGATATAAATATTAGTGAACCGGAAACATCCTCAGATCTTTTTGTCTTCAGGACCGCTTTGTGTTTGCGTGCGTGTGTGCAAGCGATAATGAAAGCAAAAGAAAAGGACAAAAAAAATAACAGCATTAACTCACCGATATGGCGGAGTTGGTTAAGAGATGCGTGCCGCCATGTGCTAGATCTCTTTCGGAGAGCGATCTCCACGAATTTTGTTTTGAGTGCTTGGGGGAAGAACACTTCGCTTCAGGTAGACTGTGAGTATTGCGATCTACTCCTTATTAAGGTGCTTTGCGTGCGGCTCGCTTTCTTTAAAGAGAAACCGCGAGCCACGACACATATCTTCTTCTAGGGGCTCGTGTGCTGATCTGGCAGACGCGCATGAGACGAAATTCCCCCTTTCTCTTGCGCTCTCTCCGGATCAGGAAGTTTTATCTCTCTCGCTTCTAAGGAAGTAGCCTCCGCACACTGCTCCTCCAGTGTTGATAGAGCGTTTGAGGAATTCTTGGAGGCTATAATGTGTGCAGTCGAGCGGTTGCATATCGACTGGCCGCAGAAGCGAGAATCCCCCAAGCGCTCAAAATTAGACGACAGGTTTCTGTAGGGTGGCCTGGGGGAGGAGCCTCAACGTCTTTCTCTCCCTTTCTTTGGTGACCTCCATAACAAGTTAACTCTTTCATGGAGCAAGCCGTATTCATCGCGTGTTTTTGTGCCTTCGACTTCAGTTATATGATGATGCCCCAGATAGAAGAGCAGGCTATCTCTCTCCTGGGACATCATCCTCCCTGAAAAAGCCTACACTCCCCTCCAAGCCGTGTAGATTAACATCTGCTTTGGTGGGGAAAGCTTTTCAGGCAGCGGGTCAGGCTGGTGCTTCACTGCACACCATGGCAGTTTTGCAGACCTACCAGGCTGACCTGCTGAAGGACCTGTGCACCGGCGGGGCTATTGATGAGAGGGCGTTTGCAGAGCTGCGCCGAGCCACAGATCTGTCTCTCTGTGCAACCAAGCAGACGGCCCGTGCTGTTGGCTGTTCTATGGCTGCCATGGTATCCACGGAGAGGCATCTGTGGCTGAACCTCACAGGCATCAAGGATAGGGATCATGCTGTCCTCCTTGTTGCCCCAGTCTCGCCTTCCAGCCTCTTTGGCGACGCTGTTAATTCCGTCGCCACTAGGTTTTTGGGAGGCGAAGTTATATAAACAGGACTTTGGGAGGTTTCTTCCCCGCCGTGTTCAAGAGTCAGGACCATCGGCCACTCTGTCCCGACCGGGTCTGGCCCCTATTAGGCATGAGGTACAGAACACCTTTACGCGCATCCCCTCGTAAAGACTGGGGTGGGGCTTGCCGCTCTTCTCAATCTGCCTCAAAAAGACCGGACCTCGGGAGCTTCCTCTCTTCAAAGAGGAAGTCCTGAGGCTCATGCGCCCTGGGCCATAGGGGTGTCTCCCCCCCCGGGGAGCGGCGCCTGGATTTCCTTCACAAAATAGGGCCTCCTCCCTGGCACTCCCAGAAGGCCGGTGTTCAATCCCGCCACCACTGGAGTTTTGGCTCGGGGAGCGTCGGTCTTAGGTGTTCGGTAGGGCAGGACATGACCAAACACCAAACACTCCCCCTATCCAGCCGAATTGTCAAAACTCGTGACCTTTTCGGAGAAGCTGGCAGCGTGGAAACTACTGCCAGGCGTATCTCCTGGGGTACAAAGGACTGTAGCCACAGGCTACAGGATTCAGTTTGCACACCGTCCTCTGCGTTTCAACGGCGTGGTCTCCACTTCTGTAAAACCGGACCGAGCACATCTGCTGGCCCAGGAATTACAGAGTATGCTGGGCAAAGGGGCCATAGAACATGTTCCTCTCCCAGACAGAGAGTCGGGCTACTACAGTCTGTACTTTTTGGTGCCCAAGAGAGATGGGGGATTGCGTCCGATTTTGGATCTTCTTAGCTTGAACCGCCATCTCAGGAAATTCAGATTCAAAATGTTGACTGTCAAAATGGTTGTTTCTCAAATCCAACTAGAGGATCGGTTTGTGACAATCGATCCCAAGAACGCATACTTCCATATAGAAATATTGCCACAGCACAGGAAGTTACTGAGGCTTGCTTTCAGGGGCGAAGCTTACCAGTATTGGGTCCTTCCATTTGGCCTAGCTCTGTCACCCTGCACATATACAAAATGCATGGATGCAGCTCTGGCTCCTTTACGACTGGGGCATCCGTATTTTGAATTACATAAACAACTGGTTGATTCTGGCTCAGTCTCAGGAGCTAGCGCTTCGACATTGAAATGTTGTCCTAGCTCATCTCCATTCTTTAGGATTGAGACTCAACGCCAYRAARAGCRTTCTCYWTCCTGTTCAGAGGACAWCATATTTRGGTRTCACATGGGATTCGGTCACAATGCGGGCACAGCTGTCTCCTGCTCGTGTCGTATCCATTCTCAACACCCTGAAGGAAATCAAGTTAGGCCAGAAGGTGACTCTTCATCACTTTCAGAGATTTCTAGGCCTCATGGCAGCTGCGTCCACGGTGATACCTTTGGGCCTTCTGCACATGAGAGCATTTCAGCTGTGGCTAAGAGCCAGGGGATTTCATTTAAGGGCCAATCCCCAGAGGCTAGTAAGGATTACGTGCTGGGGGCTTCGTACCCTTTCTATGTGGTTCAGACTTTGGGTCCCACTTGAGGTCCATTTTGTCGTCGAAAGATGCTAACGACAGACGCTTCCCTCATGGGCTGGGGTGCGGTCTTGGATGGTCGTCCAGCACAAGGAAGCTGGAGAGGTTATCTTCTCGCATGGCACATCAATTGCCTTGAAATGATGGCTTTGTTTCTGGCCCTGAAACACTTCCTCCAGCAGTTGCGAGGCTACCATGTCCTAGTGCGGGTGGACAACACTGCAGTAGTCTCGTACATAAATCACCAGGGTGGACTACGCTCGCGCCGCTTGAACAAGCTAGCGCACCAGGATCTGCTTTGGGCACAGGACAACTTCCTGTCCCTCAGGGTGATTTACATTCCAGGGCATATGAATGTAGGAGCGGACTTGCTATCCAGACAAGCTGTGACACATGGGGAATGGAAACTCCACCCCGAAGTAGTCAGTCAAATCTGGAAAAGATTTTATGTAGCAGAGGTGGACAATATCCCTTTTACTACTCTCTGACTCCTCCAGGTCCCCTGGGTCTGGATGTGATGTCCCACATGTAGCCCAGATTACGCCTTTATGCGTTTGCACCTGTTATTGATAGCGCCCCATTGGCCGACCAGAGTTTGGTTCTCGGATCTAACATCTCTCCTCGATGGATCACCCTGGGTGATTCCAGTGAGGAGGGATCTTCTGTCTCAGGCGCAGGGGACAATAYTTCATCCCCGGCCCGAGCTCTGGAAGCTTCACGTTTGGCCCCTGAAGGGGACCAACTAACAGATGCTGGTCTTCCAGCCAGCGTAATTTAAACCATTTTAAGTGCTAGGACTCCCTCCACTAGAAGAACTTATGCCCTCAAATGAAGTGTATTTGAAAATTGGTGTATGGCAAGACATGTAGACTCAGTTCACTTGCAGATTGTTTCAGTGCTGGAGTTTCTGCAAGAAAAGTTGTCCTCGGGCTTATGCCCTAGTATTCTCAGAACGTACGTAGCCGCTATTTCTGTGGGGAAGCACCATTTAGTTGCCCGTTTTATTCGTGGAGCTAAACAGTTGAGGCCGCCCACTAGAGCGATGGTCCCTTTGTGGGACTTAGCTGTCATACTTGAAGGCCTGGCTGACACCCCTTTCGAACCACTAGAGACAGCGCCTGTCAGACTTCTGTCTCTTAAGATGGTTTTTCTTATGGCTTTTACTTCTTTGAAGAAGACTAGCTTTGGGCTAGTCAAAGCTATTCTGCATCCTCACCCGAACTATCTTCTGAAGGTTCCATTCTCGACCATGCACCCAGTTGTTCTTGAAGCTTTCTGTTCTCCGCCTTTCACAGCTCCAGAGCAGGAAAGACTTTACTTACTGTGTCCAGTACGTGCTCGTCAGATTTACGTCCACCACACTAGCCAGTGGCGTAAGTCGGAGCAGCTCTTTATTTGCCATGTGGGTCGCAACCTGGGGGCGGCTGCCACTAGGCAGATGCTGTCACACTGAGTGAGAGATGCTATTGCTCTAGCCTATGAGGCACGTGGTCACACTTTGCCTCTGGGAATCAGGGCTCACTCGACCAGGGGGATTGCCTCATCAATTGCCTTGGCAAGAGGCGTCCCCCTGCAGCAGGTGTGTGATGCGGCAGGCTGGTCCTCTCCACACACGTTTGTTAGATTTTATAGTCTGGATGTCAATGCTACTCTGGGCTCGCAGAACCTTGAGTCAGCATCCCAGAGCTAGCTAGGTCTGAGACCTCCTTGGCTATTATGCGCACACGCTACACAACCTGGGGGTCCAGACACTTGCAGTGCGACGGCGTTGGTATTCTCGTTCCCATAGTATTTCCATCACGCAGCATCGAGTGTAGCTGTCTCGGGTTACTTAGCTGTAACCCTGTTCCCTGATAAAGTGGGAACGAGATGCTGCATTTCAATGCCACACTGCTGGCGTGCCTGGACGTCCTTCAGACAAAATTGCCCTGAGGATGTTTCCAGTTCACTCCTATTTATAACCTGCAGGTGCACCTTAATCGGTGACGTCACCTGACTGAGGTTATAAGCCGAAGTATTCAGCAGTTTTGACATACACAGGCCTCACAACCGGAGAACAAAGAGATGTTCCCATAGCGTTTTCACGCAGCATCTCGTTCCCGCTTTATCAGGGAACAGGGTTAAAGCTAAGTAACCCAAGACGTTTTAGCAAGCTTTTGTAATTAATGTACCAAGACACATCCAATTGCTCTATGGTTACAGTGGAAACCAGTAGTACAAAGAAAAGAAGAAATAATATTTACAAAAGTATATATACAAAAGATGGAATAACCAATTCGATGGTGGGAGCCACGAGCAGAGCTTAAATCAAAGAAATAAAACAAAACACCTTCTAACTAATGCGCGGCAGTCAGTCTTACCAAACAAAACAAAACAAAACTACACTGGCTAACTCCCCAAAATTCTACGGGACGTAACACCCACACCTTTAAGAACAAAAATACATGTTTGCCAAAACCAAATCAAAATTCTAGTATGTAAATTTGGGACAGTGCATCTGCCACTACATTTATCTGTATCTTTTTTATACCTAATGTAAAGATTGTAGTTTTTTACAAGTTTTTTTAATTCCTACGGAATTTCATGTCCGTAGGTCTTACAGGGACCCATATCACATTCCAGGGGGCGCTGCTGAGCCATTTGGCCACGCCTACTCACAGTTTAAGTTTTTCATTAATATACTACTCTATTTTGTTTATTTTTGTTCTTGCACAAGTTAAATATGCATTGTGTATTTATATTTCTTGACTATATTATGTGAATTCTGCCCATATATGAGCACTTTATTGTATTGTCTAGTGATTTTGGGGAGTATTTTTTACTTAAAATATGCACAGAAGACAGTCTGAGAATACTTACTGCATACTCCTTCATGAGGTCTTCATTTAGATACACAGGAAGTGCTGTGACATTGCATACTCTCTGAGCTGAGATGGTATAATTCTGTAGAAGAGTAGAGACATTAAGTAAAGGCAATGACAAATCACCATGTAAATTATACACAAGCATCATAAATACAGATCACAGACCCGGTCAATGGCAGCCATTAATTTGCAAATTTTACGTCCTGCAACTCCTCCTTTTCTTTGCAAACTTTACAAAAATATAGATTTTATTTACTTCTAGGTTTTCACTTGTAGAGCTAATATTTAAATAATCACAAGTATATTTGCAGAAACAAAAAGCATTTTTTTCTTGGAAAAGGTGCTGATCAGTTTGCTTGTGTAACAACCCAGTTTTTACATAAATGTTTCAATTAGTGATATGGTGTTGATTTGAGTGAACTCGGCAGCAATCTACGGATTTAAGAGACATAAGATAATTGTAAGGACAGCTTTCATGTTTAAAAATATATATTCTGGTTTATTCAATGACATCTGAACACAAAACATTTATACTGTACGGTCATGAATAACTAAAGGATAATTTCACATAAGGGAAATTAATTATTATTTGTTTCACACTTAAAACTACCAAAGAAATAAACACAGTTATACCATCATATTTACCTCATGTTCACAAAACATGCTGGCCATCTGCTTTGGAAGTCAACAATGAAAGGCACATCTTCATTTACTTCATGTCTTCTGTAGGCAAATGTTCTTTTCATTTTTTTTGGTTTAATAATTTGATAGTTGTCCATTTTCTGAATTTCAGAGTTCTCTCCAACTGGATAATCAGGATAGAAAATTACTTCAGCCTTCTTGGGCTTTTTGAGATTACTTTGTATTTGTATTTTCACCATGTTTGTGTTTTAAAGAATTTATCTTTGCTTTGGGACAGCCTGCTGCTGGCAGAGTACTATGATAATTCCCCATCTTCCACTGATTTTCCAGCCATAGATCTGGAAAATCACCAACAGATCCCCGTTCCTGAAGGCTTGGATTCTTTTTAATCAGTTCTTTTGCAACCTCTTCATATTCTTCACATCTCGGTACACTTTGTACTTCAGCATTTCTGCAGCCAAGGATTTCAGAATTTCTGATTTTAGTTTAGGCTTTGAGTCCATGTTAAGTGAAGTACCAGCATTCAAGAAATCTTCATTCGCTTTCTGTAGTTCTAGTTCTACCTCAAAGGGAAATGTAGGGATTGGAAAGTTAATTAGCCAAGTTTCACTCCTTAGCTTTGCAGATGAAGACATGGCCTCAGAAGCTGTGGCAGAAGAAACATTTGATGGTGTTGGAGAAACTGACAAACAAGGTGTCTGAGATGAAGTTGATTAGAGAATATCAGTGTCTGCTAAAGGAAGAGAACAAATATCATGTGCACTTAGCATTGCTGCACACTGTGCTACCACTTTAACTGTTCTTTTGTCTTGGAGATCCACAGTTGAGGTAAGAATCAGGAAAACATCAAAGTCGTCAGCATCAAGATATTGCAGCCTGAAATGTCCTGAGACACTACATTGTTCCCTAATCTCAGATTCAAGTTCTTCAACAGATTTGGGTATTCCAGAGGGCAGTTTCACTTTCATTGAGTTGCCATCTCCTAGAACAACTCTTAACTTTGCTGGATCAGTCATTCTCTTTGTTTGCTTCATCACTCTAAAAAAATGGTTAAGCAGCATGTATATACCTTTCCTAGGTAACTGTCAGAACAGCTCCAAGTTTGCAATCAGTGAGGGGATAATGATCTGCCAAATCACCCTGCTCCATGGACAAAACATCCCTTGGATGTGGTTCCAAATCAAAAGATTAGTAGTGCTCATTGTACCAGGAACAAAACTTTTTTGCTATAAAAGCAATTGCATCTTTCAAAACACAAATCTGAACAATTTCTGAAGAATCAGGCAATCCACTAATTGTTCCATGCACAATGACCATGCCCTTTGTGTACTTTATGCCATCAGAAATGACTGAGCTAAATTAAAAGCAGAAGCATTGAGATATTTTTGATTAAAAGAGTAAGCAATGTCTTCATGAAAAACATCAACAGGAACAGTTGAAATGCGGGTAACCTCTACAGATGACTCATCACACTGGGATGACTGCATAAATTAAGCTGATGTTTTCTGGCCAAATTCTTGGTGATATTTTTGAAACATTTGCCTAGCTACCAGTATGCCTAGCTACCTATTTAAAAAAAACTGTGCTTGGCTTCGAATCTCATTGTCCAGAAAAAAAACAGGTGGACCAAAGAGATGAATCATTGCCGCTCTAGAAAGTGATGCTTTTGCAAAAACTTTCTTTCTGGAAAAAGTAATTGGAACCTATTGCGGTGCCCAGAAATGTTGCTATCCAAGTATGCAACAGACTCGCTAGTATGCACAGGACATACAAGAAGCTCAACAATGTCTTTTAATAGAAGAATGAGATCCCAAGCAGGTTTATCCTGAAGTATAAGCTTACCAGCGATTAATGGTATTAGCCGCAGGACACTAATGTATGACCAATTCTCATGTGCGAGATCTAAACCATTTTAATGCCTGTCCTTGAATACCTATGTGATTTTGTAAGCGATCTATGAGAATGTTATGATCTGGATTATGATCCATTAGGTAGTATTTTATTTCCTCCACTGCCCACTTGATAGAAAGAGCCTGTTTCTCAAAAGCAGCGTACCTGCTCATGCACAGGATTGGATGTTTTTCCCCATCAAATTTTTGTAAATTGACAGCTCAGAGCCTGGTTTCTGAGGTATCTGTATGGGCCAGTTGAAGTCGGGGTTACGGAGAATGAAGAAGCAGATAAGGTGGCTCTTCAACTGTTGGAATGCCATTTCCGATCCTACCATCCACTTAACTTTCTCGACAGGAAAATAGTCCCTCCCTGTTACTGAGTATAAAAGACTGCACCCTTAGACCCCTCCTCGGTTAGTTCTTGATCTTCCTAGGAGACACTACCGTGGCTCAATCTATAATCATAGGAGAACTCATGTTTATAGAATTATTGCAATAAATCCTGAATTACTTCATCCAGTAATTGATTAATAGGTAATTATTAACTTCATTAGAGAGCTGGTATCAGCTAGTGTGAAGTGGAACATTTTCCATGACAGTGGAACCTCGGATTACGAGTAATGTGGTTTATGAGTGTTCCGCAAACCGAGCAAAGATTTTTAATAAATTTTTAATCGGAAACCAAGCAAGTACTAGTTTACGAGCGCCGAGTATCATGTATCACGCATGCGACTCTTATTTTGACACCGAGCGTCACTCTTGCGCTGCGGAATTCTTTCAGCGTCTCTAATGTGTGTGCGTGCGTGTAATTTGACACTGACACACACACACACACACACGCAAACACCCTGACACACGCACAGACGCTCTCTCGCCTTTTCACCCCCTCCCCGGCTTCACAAACACACAGAAACTCTGCTCTGTCGCGATTCTTTTCAAAGTTAAGGTGCTGGTTCATTTGTTTGTTTTTTTTTACTTTACCGCAGTGATTCCCTTAGTATGCTCACGCCAGTGTCAGAGAGATTTCTTTTTTTTCCTGTTAAAACGGTGTTTCCATTGTGTGGATGTTTGTTGTGAAACTTAAAAAGCGAGGTGGTGAGAGGGAGGAGGAGTGTTACTGTGTAAAACGAGGCGAAGGAAGGGGCTAATTCCACACACGTATACGGCGCCTGCGCGCACCAACAGAAACACTTATCTGTCGTGATTTATTTGCACTTTTATTAAAGTGCAGATTAATTTGTTTTATTTTTATTTTATAGATTGTATTAATTATTTTTATGTATTTAATTTTTGGGGCTGTGGAACGAATAATTTGAGTGTTCATTATTATTTCTTATGGGAAAATGATGATTTGGTTTAAGAGTGTTTTGCAACACGAGCCCACTTCTGGAACGAATTATGTGCGTAATCCAAGGTTCCACTGTATTTCTATTTTATGTTTTTCTGTCTGTTTGTTTGTTTATGAAGAGCTAAGTGTTTTATGAGGTTCTCTGACATTTTCTCCTTTCAGACTCAGTGAGTGTAACCTGACAGAGAGAAGCTGCTCGGCGTTACACACAGTTCTCAGCTCAGAATCCTCMAAGCTGACTGAGGTGGATCTGAGCAGGAATCCTCTGGAGGACTCAGGAGTGAAGCTGCTTTGTGCTGGACTGAAGAGTCCAAACTGTAAACTGGAGACACTCAGGTCAGTTTGTCTATTTTGTCTGACACTGAGGTTAGTTTGTCTTTTAAGAAGAATTCACAGATAATTTAAAGATAATATTGTATTTCCTTTTTAATTCTTTCTCTGATTTGTATACAAACTCCCAAACAACGACTGAGATAATGATTGTATAACTATTCTTTATTCCTCAAGCAACAAACAAATTACATTTAAAAAAGAACTACAGAAAATGCAGTTATTAGTATGCTACAACAGAATTTAAACAAATAAAGTAGTGGCAAAGTGAGAAAGTAAAAGTATTTTACTACACAATTAAAAAGTATTTTACTACACAATTAACCTATTTGTTATACTTTTCTTTCAATGCCAACTCAATACTACCAAATAGAAAATGCTGAGCTTTTTCATGATTAAATAATTATAGACATTTGTCCTCTGTAGACTTTCAGAGTGCAGTATAACAGAGGAAGGATACACTGCTCTGGCTGAAGCTTTGAAATCATCTCACCCGATAGAGCTGGATCTCAGAGGGAACGACCCTGGAGACTCGGGAGTGAAGCTGCTCACTGATTTACTACACGATCAAAACCTGAGGACACTGAGGTGAGCAAATTACACTGTGAAAATTTTCTGCAGCCCTGACCATCACACCTAAATGTTTAAAGCACACAGTTGTGCAGCATGTCTCTGTGTAAGTAGCATTTAATGTTTCTCCTTCACTGGAGCTGAAATGAGATCAAATGACCATCATTAAGATGCTTCCTTGAGATCCACAAGCCTGCCCCATAAAGACATGCAGTGTTAAGGTTGGAGTGGAAGAACTTGAGTGCCCTGCAAAGAGCCCTGTGTTATGACATTGAGTGTATGTGAATATATTTATCTGTGCTTTGTGCCATGCGTGTGTCTCGACTGGTGTTTGATGGGGTGTCGCTTCGTTAATGTTTTAGGTCCAGCCCACTTCAGCATGTCCATTCCTTCACTGTACAAAAAAAAAGCCATCTCAATGTGATAATGTTTATTAATAAGTTGTAAAGCTTTTTTGAGTTTACTCAACTTTTAGAGAAATTTGCTGGCCAAACAAAATATTTCACATTGCTGTTTAGTTGACACAACATACAGTAGGAGCCATGTCAAACAGCCGCCTGGATCATGGCGGGTCCCATAGCGAACCATGACGAGTCTGTGCATGTTCCATGCATGGAATGTGATCCCCCGCGATGATGCAGTTAATGATGCCCCGCCCCATAAACGCTGTATAATCTGCCAGGTGGAGCATTGACTGCTTCAGTTAATTGCAGTGTCCAGGCAGCGTTATACAGCATGTCTATATACTGTACAGGCGTTGTCAACATAGTTTCATAAATAACTAAAAATAGTTCAATAAATATGGTAAAAAAATAAAATAAAATCGATTGATAAAACAGAATTTTTAAAAATCACTCAATACACAACCCATGATGCTTATGCTATTTAAAATTAATTAATTACTTAATAAATAAAACTAGCTATTGTCACAACCCGTCAAGCTATAGCTCAGCCAAGCACTCCTGTTCCACGTTCCTAACCACCCATTACACCTCACCGCCTCACTTCCTCTCTCCACACAGCTGTGTGCTATCACCAATCATACCCTTACCTACTTAAACCACACTCTGTCACCGTCACGTCGCCAGATTATTGAGTGCTCTCCTTAGCCCAATTTTCCAGCGATTTCCCATGCCTAGTATCTCGTTACCAACCACGCTTTGTTTTCTTAATCTCGCTCTTGCCTCACGTCTCAGATTTCCATGCTAATGGAATTTACATGGAATTTTTCAGCCATTGAATGTGTTTAACGACTACGAACTCGGATCATGGACTCTCCCTTGCATCTTCGGCTTTGAACTGACTCGCAACCGGCCACGAGTTTCTCCTCGCTCTCGACGGCTCTCCGAACTTTCGCATTCCTGCACGAGCAACGGCGCATGCAAGGCTCTCTTGCTGGCTATCCGCGCTTTCGCATTCCTGCACGAGCCACGCCACAAACAAGGCTCTCTCTCTGTCTCTCCCCGCATTCCTGCACAACTCACGCAGCACAAAGAGCCGTTACAACTCTCTCTCTCCGCCCACTCGGCTTTCCTCTCGATGCTGCAAACACTGCGTGCACAGCACGTTATTAAAACCCCAGCAAAAAACCCTGCACGCCGCCCAGACCACTTCAAGGCTTAGTTCTAAGTAGCACATATTAAAGTAAATTCCAAGGATTCTCCTCACTGTGATTGGATCCATCACGCCCTCTAGTGAGACTGACAGAATAATCTGGCCAAGAATGGATCCAGCAGAGGCAGCTCACCTCAGGGGGCCATTAAAGAGTCAAGGAACCCTCCTAGGCACCCACCAACAGGAAATAAGGCAAATCACAGAAACACTCCAAACTATCACAGAAAATCTATGGTCTCTGTCTACCCAGGTTCAGAACCAACCACCCCCTGCGTCCATTCCTCAACCCCCTCCGGTGCTTTCTCCTAGCCTGGAGCCCCGCCTCCCTGCCCTACCCACCTATGATGGAGAGCCAGCCACTTTTTGCTCTTTTCTATCCCAGTGTTCCCTCGTCCTAGAACTACAGTCCATGTCCTTTCCCACAGAGCGATCCAAGGTCACCTACATCATCACTCTCCTTTCAGGAAAGGTGAGAGAGTGGGGAACAGAGTTATGGGATGCTCAAGAGCCATGCTGCTTCACTTACAAAACCTTCACAGATGAGATGAGAAGGGTCATTGATCGCTCCTCTACAGGACATCAGGCGGTGAGTCAAATGCTTCAGCTACGTCAGGGAATCCGCTCTGTTTATGATTACACCATAGATTTCCGCATTCTGGCTCCCTCTTGTGGCTGGGATGAGCAGGCATTGTTTGACTGTTTTCTCCATGGACTCTCGGACCAGATTAAGGACGAGCTTGTGGCCCGGGAGCTTCGATCAGACCTCCAGGGGCTCATTGACCTAGCTACCCGCATTGATGTACCCGTTTACGGCCGACAAAACGAGTGTCAGATCTGTCATGAACCATGCACCTCGGCACTGACCATGGCCACCTCCGAGCCCCTCCCTGAACCCATGCAGATCAGTCGCGCACGCATCTCACAGAGGGAACATCAGTGCCACAGGGACGAGGGCACCTGCTTCTACTGTGGTCCGACCGGCCACGTGGTGCCCTCCTGTCCACTAAAAGGGCAGGCCCCCCCGTAGTTCTGGGGATGCAGGGGGGCCCCGCATCTGTTTCTTCCCCGGACCAGCGATCATGTTTTTCAGTGACCCTGACCCATGACAACCAATCCTACTCAGGCACTCACGCGTTAGTGGACTCTGGGGCCGATCCGAATTTAATTTTCTCTTCCGCAGCCTCCGAATTCAATGTTCCTCTCACACCCTTGCATTGGCCCTTCACGGTTCAGGCTCTTGATGGAAGCAAACTAAACCCAATTACCCATCGCACTGCCCCCGTCACCCTACAGTTTTCAGGCAACCACACGTAGACCATTTCTCTTCTAACCGTTCAAAATGCCCATGCACCCATTGTTCTAGGCCTCCCTTGGTTAAGGCTGCATAACCCACACATTGATTGGGTCAAAAGAAGGGTCCTGGATTGGAGCCCCACCTGCCTCTCTTTATATCTATGCTCCGCCCCTATGGGCCAAACCGTGTCCTCGCCATGAGAAGAAATCCCCGACCTAACCAAGGTACACACAGATTATCATGATCTACATCAGGTGTTCAGTAAGTCACGGGCCATCTCCTTACCTCCACATTGCCCCTATGACTGTGCAATTGACCTCCTCCCCGGCACCTCTCCACCCAAGGGACGACTTTATTCCCTCTCTCCCCCGGAGAGAGAGTCCATGGAACATTACATAAAGGAGTCACTTGCCACAGGGATTATCCGCCTATCCTCTTCGCCATCAGGGGCAGGGTTTTCTTCGTAGAAAAGAAAGACAAATCCCTCAGACCCTGTATTGATTACAGAGGATTAAAGGAGATCACTGTCAAAAACCGCTACCCCCTTCCTCCCGTGTCATTGACCTTCGAACTCCTCCAGGACGCCCGTGTCTTTACCAAATTGGATCTGAGAAACGCTTACCACCTTGTCAGGTTACGGGAGGGCGATGAGTGGAAAAGCACATCCACCGCCCATTATGAGTATTTAGTGGTTCCTTTCGGATTAACCAATGCGCTGGCAGCGTGAGCGATACCAAAAGCGTAACGAGAAAATTAGGACACTCTATGAAAATCTGGGTATTTTGTAACATTTTTTAATATATGGATATTTAATCTAAAGCTAAACAATACTGAGAGATTGAAGTAATATAATTAAACAATTCAAACTGAAGAAAAAACTTTTCAACATACAAGATTTTCAAGACTTTTCTATAAATTAAATTCTACAAAACGCACATTCAAACTGAGGAAAAAGTTTGGACACCCTACCCCCTTAATAGCTAATGTTACCCTCTTTAGCTGAAATAATTGCATTTCATAATTGACCCTTCTTATAGCCATCTACCAGTCTTCGACATCGGTCTGAGGAAAGTTTACTCCACTCCTCAATGCAGACCTCTTTCAGCTGTGAGATGTTTGCTGTGTTTCTTGCATGTACGGCCCATTTCAAGTAAACCCACAGCAATGCAATGGGATTAAGATCTGCACTTTGACTCGGCCATTCCAGGACTCTCCATTTCTTCATTTTCAGCCAGTCCTTGGTTGATTTACTGGTATGTTTTTGGTCATTGTCATGTTGCATGATCCAGTTCCACCTTAGCTTTAATTTTCTGACAGATGGTCTCACATGTTCCTCAAGCACCCTCTGATACACAGTAGAATTCATGGTGTATTCTATAGATGGTGAGCTGGCCAGGTCCTGCTGCTGCAAAGCATCCCCAAACCATCACACTTCCACCTCCATGCTTCACAGTTGGTATGAAGATCTTTTCCTGGAAGGCTGTCTTTGGTTTACACCAAACATGTCCCTGGTTCTGATGTCCAAATAATTACATTTTGGACTCATCTGTCCAAAGAACATTATTCCAGAAGTCGTGGTCTTTGTTAACATTCAGTCTGGCCCTGATGTTTCTCTTAGAGAGCAAAGGTTTCCTCCTTGCACACCTCCCATGGAAGTTAAACTTGTGCAGTCTCTTTCTAATTGTAGAGTCATGCACTTCACATCAACAGTAACTAGAGCCTGTTGTAGGTCCCATGATGACATTTTAGGGGTTTTGTTGACCTCTTTTAGCATCTTGCAGTCTGCTCTTGGGGTGAACTTGCTGGGTTGACCAGACCTGGCCATGTTGGCAGTTGCCACTTGTAGACTATTTTACGGACAGTGGAATGACTTATTTAAATAGACTCATAGGCTGCTGTAATTATTTTTCTGAAGGCCTTAGGGAGCTCACCATGGTGCTCACTCTCACTTCAACAATAAGGAGCACACCAATATAAATGTCTGAGGTGTAGCCTGCTCATTAAATCGTGTGCTAACAGATTAAAAGGACAATCAGGCATACAGACAAAATGGTGAGAAAAAAGAATTCCCTTATCTGAAGAACATGTTACAGTCAACTGAGAAGTGAAAGTTTTGTTGTGCAACCCCTTCAATTCCCACAGAGCTGATACTTTTATTCAAGAGCGGTCCCTCATAATTACAACCTAAAGATGACATTGTAGCTACCGTATCTACCAAGAAAGAGAACACAGAACCATCTACACACAATTCTATAAAGGGCAACACGAAGCCTGAGGTGACTCAAAAGTACAAAGTAACATCGCGGCTCTGGACCTCTGCGGGCATCCCTATGCATCATATACTCCCACCTGCATCCCTGAGAAAGGATTGGGTCTATGTTGCTGCTGCTGTTGTTGTTGCTGTTGCACTCGCTGCAGCAGCTGCTAGTAAGGATTAGGAGAAAACACCTCATGAGCATTATTCCACTGACAATCATTCAATTGGTTATACACATTCTGTCCACCACATCCCTCATCTCAGGCCTTTGTGCGACATTGATGAGCCCAATGACCTTCTTTACCATGATAATTACCAGATCTACGGGGGGCACTTTGACCCTACAGACCTCCTCTAACTCTTTCTCGGCCTCCTCTACCCCTTTTTTTTCCACCTCTTTATCCTTCACTTTCCAAAGTCAGGTATGCTACTTGTTTAAATTCTAAAATACCGTCTCCTTCCATTATTCTCACACACTCGCCTTGATACTTGATACTTTAAGATTTTCAAGGTTTCTGGTCAACAGTTATTCAAAAAGGTGGCAAGAAAAAGTGGGTTAGAGTCTGCCTCTGGCAGGGGCATACCACCCAAGATGGTCCAGGTCTCTCGGAACCTCTTGAGAAACTCTGACTCTGACATAGTCTTACCCTTTTCTTGTTTACAGTTAGTTATGACAGATCCTGGCTAGCTTGTTGACGTGAAAGAGGATAGGCAATTAGTTCATCTTTTAAGTGTTTCATAGCCTCATTAGGATTGACCCAAAGAAAGTCGTACTCCTTGTTTTTCCATCATCCCCCTCTTCTATGTCTTCATGTTTCACCACTACAGCCCATTTGTCTGTTTTAGGGTCTAAGCATTTTACCGTCTTTATCAAATATCTTTAGCTCCACCATGTACAACAATCTTAGATAATCTATGCTGACCTAGAGCCCTAAGATTACCTGCTATGTCCAGTGCTCTGGCTCCCGGGATACACCTGACCACAGCCGCTGGCGCCCCTAAAGGCCTAGCTAATTTCACATGTCTCAGTATAGAGTCTCCTATAACCAGCGCTCTTTCAGGTTTCTCAGCGGGTGCATCACTGAGGAGAGCGAACCTGTTGGACACGTGAAGTGCAGAAGAGGTGTGCTCTAGTGGGCTAGCCTTAGCGTTAGCTTTGGCTGAACGAGTATGCCGCCAAGTCGTCACCCACTTGCCCCGCTGTGAGGACTCTACTGCCGGAGTCGGGGGCTGGTTCTCTCCGCCTGCGGCACCCAGACTTTCCCCTACGGGAATAACACTGCTCTCGCACTCTCTAACCCTCTCTAGTCAAGTCTGGATGCGCTCCTCTAATGCTAATATCTTCTCCGTCAGGGTGCTAACTAACACACACCTATCACAAATAAAATAACCGCTAACAACGGAGGAAGAATGTCTAAACATCCTGCACTCCACAAACTGCAAAAGCTGAATAGTATCCATTATAGCGTACCTGAGTCAGAGTTTAGTCGTTTGGAGCTGGATTCCATTTAGATGAAGAAACTCACAGGTTCTCCAAAAAGCACAATAAACGGAAGGTGAAGGCCAGTAGTATGAAAATGTAAAAATTAGTTGCTATTAATGTTATTGCATGAACAAAAAGCAATATAATTTAAACGCTGATACAAATACAAAATGTTCGTGGCAACGATACAAAAACAGGAAGCTACGTCACGCCAACAGGAAACTCCAGCTTCAGCGTGCTTATGGATGGTGGACCCTTGGGTCCCATGGAGAAAACAAGTGTAGTGTTTTCTGGTGGAGGGGTGGGGCGAGATCTTGCATCCAGACCTACATTTTCTGGATTATCATCATCATCATCATCATCAGTATCCTTGGGCTCATCCAAAAGAGGGCTGTCAGGAATTCGTCCCAACACCCTCTTGGGAGTCTTTCCCTTTTCAGAGGAACACCCTTTCGGCGAGGCTCCCCTCGCTTCCTCAGCGATGGACCTGCTCGCAGGTGAGCACGTGTTTGTGGGTACAGGGGAAACGGGTACAGATGGGCAGCTCACAAAAGGATTAAGTAAGGGAATCCACATTTATTCATCCAGTCGCAGTGGACCTCATCTGGGTCTGGTTTTGGATAAGTAGCTGTGTTCTTATCCAAAAAAAAAAAAATTGACTTCTTATTCCCCATTTTATGAATGTGAATTAACCCGCGACAGAAAGAACCAACATCTTCAACAAACAACACATATTTTAACAAAGACAACAACGAGCGGGTAACAGAATACAGCTTCCACACTATGCAGTTCCAAGGAACTTTTCAGAAGCGAGCGCACTCTAAACAACGAGTGCTGCTTTATCCCGGACGAGCCACCAGATTGTAAGGATTTCTTGAATTAAGGTAGACCCCCTTTTGTCTATTCAGTGCTCAGCCTGTATTCTGCTTGTCCTGTCTGGCCAGGGAACCCCAAATAAAAACACAAAAGTCAGTGCTCAGTGAGATCAGTGACATCTGGTCTGGACTGTTTATAAAAAATAACGTGGAGAAGAACAGAAGCTTGGGAGTAGTTCTGCATTTATAAGCCTTCAGCAGTTTTATAACCTGAACATAGATTATATTAAGGAATGTGTTGAAACACATTACATCAGTAATTAGGAGGGAGATTTTATTCATGAGTTCAACAGAGTTAATTTGCACAAGGTTACAGAAAAAAGAGTGTACTATAGTTTGTGTTCAACAAAATGTCAGGTTGTCTAACAAACACACAAACTAAATTTAAACTGTTGTCTGAACAAAGACAGACGTTAGTATTTGAATATACATGTGCAGTATTAGTTTAAACCTGCTGTGTTGCTCTGTAGCTCTCACCCTGTTTTCAGTCTCTGTGTAACAGCTAGAATCATTATACCAGAAGTGAAGTACATACAATTTAGCAACAACACATTAGGCAATACATTCTATAGTTTAAACTGTGTACTTAATGTCAAACTACGTAATAATAACCATGAAATTAACCTTATGCCGATGAAAATAAACTAATTGAGTGCAAACACATAAATTATCTTGAGAGCGCAAGAGAGAAATGCAGTGTGCAAAAACACGTCTGAAAGAGTGCGCGCATGAGAGTAGTGCACTAAACATTAGCATAAATTTTAACTGAAAATATAGTGAGGCTACCGTATATTAAAAATTTGTATTCTAATATATACTTTCTTTACATTGTTACAACGATTATTTCAAGCATATTTTTAAAAAAATATACCAAAAATAAATAAATAAATAAAAAGTTTTAATAAGTGTGCTTTGGAAATTAGACCAACCTTTCACTCAATGTATATTTTTCTAATATATTTTTCAAAAGCCTACTTTGATACAATTATTTTGAAGTATGTTTAAAGTTTAATTCCAAAATTTGGTAAAAGCATAATGTTATATGTTAACTGATGGTACAGCTTTTTGTTAGTATATTTGCAATATATTATCGAAGATTTCTTATGGAAAACTAAGTTCAGATTATGTAATTTGTATGAAATGTGAATTAGGTGTATCTACTGATGTAGAGATTACATGATTACCTTTATCACTACAGCCGAAACCAAATAAATCACTAATTTATCAATGAATTATTAAAATTACCAGAGTCAGTCTCATTGCTGTTTTCCCCGATGCATTCATAATCATTAGTCTACTTCTGCTGGTGTGCTCTGGAAAACTTTGTGTGCGCTGATTAGACTACGTAGGAAATTAAAGAGGACGATCATGATGCTGGTTCAACATCTTAAAGCCCAAACATGATTTAAATTTTTTTGTTGCTAAAAAAACATAAGTAAACAAAAATAGCCCAAGGTTAGAAAAAAAAAATTAGACTATAAAAAATAATTCTGTGTCTATTTTAGGTGTGCCAGCTGCCACTGTTCTTATACAGTGGAACCTTGGATTATGAGCATAATTCATTCTGGAAGTGGGCTCGTATTCCAAACACTCGTAAACCAAATCATCATTTCCCATAAGAAATAATGAAAACTCCAAGTATTCGTTCCACAGCCCCAAAAAATAAATACATTAAAATAATTAATACAATCTATAAAATGAAAATAAAACAAATTAATCTGCACTTTACCTTTAAAAAAAGTACAAATAAATCCTGACA